>JAAGNO010008260.1:13419-23766 GCA_033439905.1 Ceryle rudis
ATAGTTATTATATTATAATGATTTCCTGGGTACACAATTAAAATAATATTACATGTGATACAAGAAGTTGAAAAATTCTAGTAATTCATCAGAGTATGTGAGAAAATGTCAATATAAAGATACAGCATATTAGACAAACTCCAAGACAACAGAATCTTTGCATAATGAGGTAATTGCCATTACAACTATTATTTCAGAATTCAGGATTCAATGGACAAAAATAAAAGGATAAATCCCTATTTATGGCTTCACACCAGGATGTACTTTATTGAGAGCCAATCTCCAAAGACAACATGCAAGAGATGGGGTTATAGCCCTTCCCTGAACTTTTCTGCATCTAGTCCTTGAATTCCCTTCTGAACCTTTTTTATTTAACAGTGCAAAAATATCTGTATTTCAAGAGAGAGAGATAAGGCAAGAGCTTAGTGCGCACCTTAAACTCAGCTTGGAAGCCTAAGTATAGCACTGTGTCAGAAAAAAGATCTGGTCTTGTGCTTGAGTTTCATAAAGCTATTTGCACAAGTTCCCTTAAGGGTATGAAGTACTGATGCTGCACATCTTTGGAAGCACATTCAGTTTATCTGAGCTGAGTGTCATGACACATTCATCATACCAAAGCCCTTTTGGGATCCATTAAAAAGAATATCCCTATGCCTAGACACCATAAAGGACTCAACTGGCTATGTAAATACAGTGTCCCTACCACATGACACTAGCTCAAAACATAGATGGAGTACTCATACAGAATAATGCTTTAATTAGGGCATTTGTTCAGAATTTTAAGCATAAATTAACCTAAGGAGACTTGCCTGTAAAATTTTGGTTTCTCAGAACACTGTTCTAGCCACCAGCCAAACAAACAAAAAAAAAACCCCAATGGCAAAAAACCTCTCCTGTGTCATAATGCTCTGTTCTGATGAGATTATGCCACTCTTCTGCTAAGACTGAAAATGTGTAGATAGGAATAAGTGAACCTGCATTGGTATCCTAGTGGGTATGCAGTGCTTTGAAATACTTCCTTACACTGTTATTTTGCCTCTACAAAAATGCACTCCTGTATGACAAAATCAGTAAAATTAGAGAACACAGGTAATTCCAATGTTTTTCTGTCTCAGATTGTTTTCTGGGGCTGCAAACAAAAGATGATGGGAAATCAGAGCTCAGTCCTCAAGATAGTTCATACTTCTGAAGTGAATGTAAATTCATAATTTCCCAGATTTCAGTCTGCAGCAGTATAGTTAAAAGTAGTCTAGTTTTCTAGTACTTAATATTTGAATGTTCCACAGGCCATTGAATAGCCTATCCACACACAATGCTGAAATAAAGTCTAACAGAAGTTTTTAAAAAACATTTGCAATTTGCAGAAGATAGCTGCAGCAGTTATTACTTAGAAATATACCATCAGTGCTTCTCACCTCAAGAAAAACAGTTAAGAAAGCTCCCGAAGTACATCTTAACACTGCTAAAGCAGCTCTGAAGAGCATCTGTGTGCTTGTACAAATTGAAATCACCCTTGCATCTCGATTATCTCTTGGTCTGATTTGACTTCTAATGCAAAATAATGGGTTATTTTAATTCATGTTAATGATTAAGCACCGTCCATGGATTGTTTCCATTTTATTGAAGTTGTCAGATTATAGCAGTATGCCTCCATGTGTACCTCCAGTGTCACATATAACATTCCTGACAAGAAGCACTTAGGTTGCACAGGAAAAAGTATTTTGATTTTACATCATCAACATTTTTAAAAAGGGCAAATTCTGACATAACTAGGTAAGGGACTACTGCAGCAGTGCAAAGGCACAGAAGAACCTGGCAGGTCCCTGATGTGTATTCTTAGGGAAATCTTTTGGGTATGCTTGAAGCTTGTGTTAATTATTTTCAAATAGCCTGGGGTTTTGCCCAAAGTCAGTGATGACGTAAGGACTGTGATGTCCTCTGTCTCATAATCAAACTCAAAACATTCACAAGTATGTTAGAGAAATATAAAGCAAAAATGACTACACAAGGCTTCTGAGAGAAGGGAAAATAATCCTTCTACTTGCAATCTCTGCCTTCTGTTATATCTTTCATAGAGAACAAATACTAATAGTCTGAACTCTCTAACCTCCTAGTGATGGGTAAGTACTGTGTGAATAGTAAACTGCCCAGCTCTAAGAACTCTCCAGTGTGAAAGTGTTTACTGCTATTCTAGTAGAGATTAAAAAAAAAAAAAGCCCAACCAAGAGAATATGATGATACATATCTGCTTTGCTTTATTTTAAGAAATAATTTTATTCATGTTCAGATAGATTGTGACCTTGATGATGGATGATATCCTATGATATGCAAGCTCTTCTGAATAGACATCATTGAAAACTTAGAGCTAAATCCATCTTGCATTGACCAATGATTTAAATGATGTCTTTTAATATGATCAAGAGAGCTCTAAAATTGATTCAAGCAATGTCCTCACCATAGCCACAAAAATTCAAGGACTGATTCTATAATTATAGAATCCCCCCAGTAGAAAATTAGACTGACTGAAAAATGAGCTATTGAACTAAAACACATAGATCTTTAAAAAGAACTTAGTAAGTTTCTAAACAAAGTCTGCATTGAGATGAATTGAAAACATATGCTAATAGAGATGATTAAATATTAAAAGATGAGTCTTCTGGCTTTTTCTGTAGGGTTTAGGACCATTATGTCCAATATTTAATAACTATCCTTGATGAAAGTATTAAGTGGTTTTCATAAATCTCCACCAATTTAACCAATAAACATCTTCAAAGATTTTTTATAATAGCTATTGCATGACAGTTACCTTTGGTTCTACTAATTAAAGGAGAGACGACAATTGATGCAAGTGCCATTGAATGACACAGCCAGGCTCACAGACACACTTCTTAGTGCTTGCTCCATCTATACAGCTAGCTGAAAGGGTCCAAGGCAGTCAAGGACCAAGGTAACGATGAGCCAGTGTGGGGATTAGGGGTCTAGTATTCAAGCTCTATTTCCATCATATTTTCATTTGGCAGTGAATATTCACTCATAAATATGCCCAAGAATCTTTTGCAATGTCTGGGGAAGTGCTCCAGATATGATGCATTCAGCACAAAATCATAAAGCACACATTATACAGCAATAAATAAAAATAGTACACATCTTTGGAACACTAGTCTCCTTGGAAGAATCCCAAGCACTGGGTTAAAGCATACTTTAATACATTTGAGTGCTTAAGGTTGCCTGAGAGTCAAACAAGTAAGGAATTTAGTTAAGAAATACTTTGTCAGAAAGTTTCAGTTTGATGAAGCATGATGGAAAGGAAAAGCAGTAGCTTTCTGAAACTACAAACAAGAGCTGGAAAACAGAAGATTCCAGGTCAGTTTTGTTCTCTGAAAACTGATTTGAACTCAAGGAAGGTCTGCTGTACTTCCCTCACACTCTGCACATGTAAACCACCAAGTTTTAAACCCCCCATTCCTTCTATTTCTTTCTGTTTCAGTAATTATTTAATTATATAAACAAAGCTGAGGATCTCTCCTGGAAGAAACTGAGCAGAACTCTGTTCTGAATAGTGCATGCCTAAAGGTTTCAAATTCCTTCTCTAGATTAGTCAGAGTATAGGAACCTAAAATTGGACTGTCTCTGGTGCCTTACCACCTGGCCCAGCTGGCCCCATTCAATAAATGGGGACTGGTGGATCACTTTTTCATGAACGTTTTTCAGACACATACCGTTTATGTTATGATATGGAATAAATCCTACCTTGCTGCTTCTTTTCCCCTGACAAAATTATAGGTTTGCAATTATGCCAGGACTTAGTGTGGTAGCCATGACATGTTTGCAACATTTTTCTAGTGAATCATTATTTATAATCAGTTCAGTCAGCTTTATCGCTTATTAACATGCAAGTTATATAGACTACTTCAAGCAGGTTTTATCTAACTTCAGTAATGAGGGTGTCCATGCATATGGGGAGCTTAGAAGCATATTTGAGGCATGACCTGACAAGTTGGTTTTGTTTTGTTTTTATAGTGAACTTATTGCCTGTGAGCACGGATTAACAGCCTTGATATCCTTCATGAATCCACAAAATAAGTATATCATGAGTAGTACATGCCTAACTCTTTACCGCTCAAGTAAGGAAACCACTTTTGCAGGGTATAAAAGGAAGCTAATTTCCTGAAATCTGCTTAAAATATTCTTGACAATGGCACTAGTTATTTGCACTGGAACAGATTATCTGATGTGAATGTCTGTATTGTGAAGCTCTAATAGGTCTCATCTGGGGCTCTGCTTCTTGCTACAAAGCAGCCCAAAATTAGAAAAAAATTCCCTCCATTCATAAGCTCTTATGTCACAGCTCCTGGTTAGACACTGGCACAGAGTGCTCTTCCAGGGACAAAATACTGGACAGGATTTATCTGATAGACCTGAGGTTAATTTAATTCATGGCAAGTCATAGATGGCTGGAGTATTTACAAGTTCAGAAAATCATGAAAGGATTTCAAAGTCTCTTTATTCAATACTGTTCTTCCGATCCTTGTCTCTTAACAAACTCAGCATAGCCAGAACAGATGATTAATGTTGTCTTCTTAGTATTTGTGGTGGGAACAAAAACAAAAACATTGTGCAAAGCTGCTAAATTTTTCTCATCTGACTGAATTGCTACACATCTATTCATTGTCTTCAGATATTAAAACACTGTGCATGAGAATGTCTTAAAAGGCTTATTAGTTTGGGGGGTTGACTCAGCTGAAAACACAGTGATTCATATGCTCACAACTATCTTTTGCAGACAAGACTACACAAGATGAGCTGCACACTTCTGAATGAATAAAAGACTGGTATTAAATGAATGCTTATTTGAAACAGTGCTTCATTTGGAGCTGAAGAGAGTAGGTGGGATTGTTTTCAGTTAACATCTACAATGTAAGTCATATGAAGAATATTTCTTATAAGAGCTCTCAGCATATATTTTTGTCATATCCCTGAAGTATTGCAGTTTGCCTTACTCTTTAAATAAAATGCACTTTCTGAACTTAAGAATGGGCCTTAGGTCTTGAGAATTTTTATAGTTTATTTTCCCCCTTTACAATCACACTTGTGCTTATCAAATCACATATATGCTTGTATACCTCATTCAGTCTCTCCTCACATTGCCTTTCAGATTTTCTTAATTATAATTGACCTTTTGTAAATAAGAGCATGAATACTATTACAGTAGCAAAAGACAGTGGACACTGCTTACAAAAATGTGCCAATCACACAGAAAAAAATGCAGTGAAAAGTATTATTTTGTTTAGTCTAGATTTTTCCCACACTAAATAAAGATTTTTCAGCACAAACAACTAGATAAAGAGCATGCTAACATCAACCTATTTAGGAAATAAATTTCACACTAAAAGAAGAAACAAGAGATTTTAACTGGACAAACCTGGGAAAAAAAAAAAAAAAAAAAGGGAATTTGTTCCTAAACTCATGCTTGTAAGTCCTTATGACACTTTGTCACATCTGAATATGTGTCATGTCACCCTAGGGTCCTGAGAGAAAAGGGGAGAAAGAAACACAGTGATACTGAACCCTCTTACCTACTATTTAAGAATCTGCTGTAGGATGAGAATAATTCCAGTCTAAGACTATGTTTTCACTGATGAATAAACAGCTGAGTACTGATCCTAAGTGACATCAAGCAATCCACAACAGCACTTCTTAAGGTTTACTCCTTACATAGCAGAGTTGTGCAAGAAAGAATTAGAAGAGGTTCAAAGCCAAGACAGAAAACAAGTTAAAATTTTAAGTCTGATTAGTACTCAGTCTTTCTCCTTGAACACTTTTAATTCAGCTGTATAAAATGTTCTGTAGGTGCCTATTTCTCTCCACTGACTACTAAAAAAGGAGTGCAGGATACAGATATCCAGAAAGGGTATTTATATTGCATACATTTAGTGTGGTAAGACAAACTTCTGTTTTACACTACTGCCACTTTTGTTACTGGCTCATGGAGGTGCCAGGAATATCTCTACACTGAATGCGGTATTCATTGAAGCAGGGGATAGTCTTATTGTTTTCATTTCAAGATAAAAGAGGAGGCCTGAGAGTAGAGGGTTAATTGCTAATCCACTGTCTTTCAACAGCTCCCTGAGGGAGTCTGACTTTTATGTAATAATTTCTTCAGTAATTCTAGATCTAAAGAAATTAGCTCCTAATGAAACACTATCATTCCTTCAGAAGAAGTCACAAAAGCAGACTAAGTGAGTATATGTATTTACAAATTAGCAAATATTTCTCAGGACTCTTTTAGAAGGAATGAATGTGAAAAAAAAAAATGTGTGCTGATAGTATATTTAAAAAGGTTTGGAAATAGTTTATAATGAATTCATCTTACTTTGCAGACTCATTTTATGTTGTATTGGTTAGTTCTATGGAGTACCAACTGCTAAAAATTCTGCAAAGCACCATGTTAAAACCAGCAGTTAAACATACTTGCATAGAAAAAAAGTTGAATCTTTGTCAATATGTTTCTTCTATTATTAGTTAGAGTTACAAACTGGGAATTCAGCGAAACTGTAAATGTTTGTTGTTCAGCTGCCAACATATTTGCTTGGGAATTTGTTGGCAAGATTATTTCCCCCATCAGAGTACCATGGATCACAGAAATTGGGTGTTGGCCAGCTGCATAAATGATCTAACTGGCTTATCTTGGATAGTTCTTGACTGCATCACTGCGGTCTCTTCATCAGTACATGATAGGTATAGCAGAGTTCAGCTCTTCCCTATTCTTGTGGTTTAATCCTAGTAGGCTGTTCAGTCTCAAACAGCCACTCAGTCACTTCCCATCAGTGGCATGGAGAAGAGAATAGGAAGGGCAAAAGTGTGAGAAGTTATGAGTTGAGATGAAGATAGTTTAATAGGTACAATACCTCCTTATTAACCACCCACCACCCTCTGAGCTCAGGTCAGGTCACTACTGCACTTGTACTGCTTCCTGTGATGCTCATCATCCATTAGTTCAGCAGGTGGTTCCTGCTTTTGAACTTCCCATAACATGCCATTCAAATACAGACTACAATGTAAAGGTATATCCATTAGAGTCTTCACCTCTGATTCCTCTGGATCAGGTCTCAGGATTTAACATTGTAATGAACTCCTCCCCTTGCTCCTGCTCCAGCACAGCCTTATCTGTAGGTCACAATCTCTTAGAGGTGTACTTGCTCCTGTATGACCTTATCCAAGAGCCACAGTCTCTTCAGAGGTCTACCTGCTGTGTCGTGAACTTATGCATGGCCACTTGTGCTTCAAGATGTACCTGCTGTGTCATGAACTTATCCAAAGGCACAGATGTTTTGAGATGTACCTTCTCCATCATGGATTTTTCTTTGGTGCACAATTCCCTCAGGAGTGTAGGGGTGCATCTGCTCTGATGTGGATTTATCTATGGCCACAGATGCTTTGGGGTGTCCTGCTCCTTGGTGGACTTATCCCCAGGTCACAGACCCTTCAGCTCAAGTTCACACTGGAGTTCCAGCATACCCAATACAGTAGCACATGAACAGCACTGATGTCTTGGCCGTCTTCTGGGCTAAGTGCATGTCCATTGCTGTTATCAATATGTGCACAGCCACAGCAGAATAAAATGAAAAAGAGTACAGAAAAAAAAAAAAAAAATAAAAAAAAGCACTAACAAGCACTAGATTCTCATTTATAGTGATGCAAAAAAGCCCTGTGGCAAGTACAGGTGCCCACTAATCAGTAGATAAATAACTATGACAGCCATAAATTCAGTCTGGCATACTCCAATCAAATCTGTCATTATCTCAAGCCCTTTGAGTCTCATGTTGGGCACTGAAAAGGACTGCCATGGTTTAACCCAGTTAGGCAGCTAAGCCCCACACAGTACACATGGCCAGCATTTGTTTCCTTCAGCATAAGAGAGACTTGCAACACAGAGCTGGATATCACATCCTACTGTGTGAAATTATGTTCATGGGCAATGATCTGCTGAAAATATGTGACAAAATTGTTTTTCTGTGATGTCTGACAAATACAAGGGCAAGTGCTAGCAAAAACTTACTAGAGAATCTGATTTTTTGATCCTGGATTTCCTGTTTCCTCATAGTGGAGTTGTCTAATCATGACTGATTATCCTGATAGGGAAACAGTATTTAAAATGTGTGCTTTGCACTAAACTTTGCTTCCATTTGCAGGGGGAAAACACCTTTATGTCCAGCCCACTCTGAGTTTTAATTGTCTCTCAATTTCCTTCCTTGCATTTCGGAAAAGTCACAAAACAGTATTCCAGGCTTTTCATTTATTCAATATATTTAAAGACATCCTTAAATCATTTTGAACAGAAAAGAAATATTGTAGAAAATAAAATGGTGCAATTCATCAGTCTGGATGACATGAAATGATAGATGACACTGTGGCTTCACGGAAATTACATAGGAGTTTTACCATTGATTTTAATGAAGACAGTTTTGGAACAGCTATGAACAAATATCTTGTGTTAGTTGTTCATTTATTTGAAGAGAAGAAAATGTAGAGAAAGAACAGCATGTTCTTTCATAGAGCAGAGCAATAAAATAGAAAAATAATAAGACTGGTTTGGAAAGATCATAAGACAGAGAAAAAGGGGTGGGCTATTGGAAATCAAAGAGATTTTTCTAAAAATAAAATAAAAAATAATCTGTACAGACAGGACAGAAGACTTTCCAAATAATCTTTATTCATTATTTTAAAATTCTAAGAAAGTGAAGGAAGATGTAGAATTTGGAACACACTCTGACCATTCAACAAGGATGTCACAAATCATAATACATTAGTAGCTATCCCCAGTAAAGAAAATCTCTTAAGCGGTATTGACAAACAGTGGAGAATGATTGGTGCCTAACTTCATCATCCTGAAACCTCTTTGGAGTCACCTACCTCTTCCAGTCCACTTACTGGGAAAATAGGCACCTCAAGAAGTTGCCAATTGGCTGAAAATACACCAGGACCAAGCACAGGTAGGAAAAGAGGTTTTTCTAACAGTCCCAGAAAGATGGGTAGACAAATTGGGCAACATACAAAATCCCAACCCCCAAAAACCACTTTGGATGAAAAGTTTATCTTAAGAATATGAAATGTTTTAATTCTCTTGTTACAAAGGAATTCAAGACATGTTGTCCCTTCCATAAAAGACTGATTTACTCATCCCACTGTTTAAACTGAGCAACTCTGTAAGAAGTCATCACAGATTCAGTCAGGGCACTACTGGGGCTTTGTGGCCCTGCCAAGCCTCCTTGTGATCTCTCCCCACTTCTGTTCATGGACACAGGGGTGACATACAAGCCCAGGCCTGGGCACATAAACCTGACCTGAGCTGCTCTGTAAGCGTATTTTTTTCCAGCCCTGAGTCACAAGATTCTTCTCCTCTTTACTGGATCCCACAATTGAACCTTACATCACCTGTAATGCTGGGGGCTATCTATGGACCCTGTAACTAGCCCCCGGTTCTGCCCAACATCCTCAGACCCCACAGAACAGAGTCTCAGCTTGTTCCCTCTTCTCATGCAACCCCAGTTTTGAAAATCCCTGGCAGATTCACAGGGACAAGGGAAGAGTGAGGAACCCAGTTATGTCATTCAGTAACTCACTAGGTTGTGCTATTTTTTTTTACATTTTTTTCCAATGCTATATGAAAATACAAAATGTTCTGAAGAAACTGAAGCAATTTTGACCAGGATTGAGTTCTATAGCAGTTCTATATCAGAATACTTTTTACATAAATTAGAATTTGGTAGGGGTTGAAATCCATTCAAGTCCAAGATGAGCCCAAGTCTAGATACATACTCTGAAGGTTCCTTAACAGTCAGATGCTGTTGGGTTTTTTTCCTTTTTTTCCTTTTTTTTTTTTTCTAAGAGAGAGAGGCTAATATAAAAAGAGCTTCTTCTCTGAATGCAGATGTAAGCAGAAAGGAGTCACCGAAGGACAAAAACCTAAAGGTACACAAGTTAAAATCAAATCTGACAAAACTTGACAATCCCTGAAAATGAATTCAGGATTTGGTGGTATTACACTGAGCAGGGGTAATGGGGATTAATGTGGTGGAATACTTTGGTTATGTGTCCCTGACACTCACTTTTATGTCAACAAGAAGTGACAAAGTGGTGCTTGCAAACAAGACTTCAGATCTGCCTACAATTTACATCCATATTTTATGTGATATGTTGTGCAAACACACTATTCCCGAGTTCTAGATCTGGAGAACCAGCACCTGAGAGGTGCTCTAGCCCCGATCACCTTCGTGGCCCTCCTCTGGACCTGCTCCATCAGGTCCATGTCCTTCCTGTGCTGAGGGCTCCAGAGCTGGACGCAGT
>JAAGNO010008261.1:0-34943 GCA_033439905.1 Ceryle rudis
GCTGCAGCTGAAGGGGCCACAGCCGGGATAAACAACTGCACCAGCCAGTGGGCTATTCCATACCATACAGAGTCATGCCCCTATATAAGGGGAGGGCTGAGTCAGTGTGGCAATGTCTGTTTTCAGCTTGTTCCAGTGTGTGGCTTCAGTACAGGTGGAGCAGGGAAAGTGGCCTCTCAGATACAGAGGTAAAGCCTTGTGGTTTCTATCACTTGCTTTGTTTATCATTTTATTGGTACTGTTGTTTTCTTTTCTCTTTATGCTTCTTTATTAAGCTGCCCTTATCTCAGCCCATGGGGTCTCACCTTTTTTCTTCCTCCTGATTCCCCATCCCACTGGATGAGGTGGGGGAAGCAGTGGGCAAGAGGCTGTGTGGTGTTTAATTGCCACCATAGATGAAGCCATGACAAGTTTAAAACTATTACCACTTGTCCTGTCACAACAGGCCTTGCAAAAAAAGATTGTCCCCACCTTTGTTATAAGTAATGAAATGCCACAACTTTCCTTGGGTGAAGAGCTGGGGGGGGACCTTTCTTTTCATGTTAAAAATTTCACCAGGTCCCTGATGCTCATCTGATGCAATACAGGGTATTAGAGCAATATAAAAAGAAAAATATACCCTAATTTACTGGCACAGTCAAAAAGCTTTGAAAACTTAGACATGTACCCCAATTTTCTTATGCTGATGTAAAGTGTTCCTGCCCCCCTTAGACAGGAAACAGCAGGTGATGGAGGGATCTGCACCTTTTTTCAGTTTAACATCATAATTTGTATGTTTGTAACAACTCGGACAGGCTTCAGCTGTGTATAACTGAAAATGTCTCTTCCATAGTTAGCTGATGGTGTCAGCTCATAGCATTAGATTTTTAACTGAAGTCTCAGACTGCTTAGAGGTCTAAGGAAAATTACAACATTATGAGTTTGGGTCAGCATGGGATATCTAAGGTGAAGATTTTGGGCGTTTTCTTGTTTGGTCTGGGGTTTTTTTTTAAGAAATTAAAGAACAGTTGAATATTGTTTCCTAGAGTTTCAAGTTAATTTAATTCTTTCATTGTCATCTCTTAAGTCCCACTGGTCATGGCCAGAAGGTGGCAGTGGAAGAGCACCCATTGCTTGACAAACACTGCGCTTGGCTGTGACGTCACGGTGAACTTCAAGGGCAGAATCCAGGATAGTTTTATGTGACAAAACATCAGACAGCTGCAGTTTAGGGTATTTTAAAAGGTATCAGCTACCTATGATACCCGAAGTCTCAAAAAGTGTGGCCTTATGGTTAATATGCTGGAAATGTGTAAGGAACCCCCCTTGCTCACAACTGGGAGGAGAACAGCTCTTCTCCAAGTGTTACCGCAAAACCACTGCGTTTCAAGATAGCCTTAATAATTTTAAGTACTTGAGTGATTGAACATAAGAATATCATGTCCACTACAACTGCCTGAAAGACATAAAGGCTTCTTATGGTAAGTAAACTTAACAGAACTGTCCCAACATCCCATTTTAACTCTGTATTTGTTAATGAGCCTGTGGCCCCTGGGTTTTTTTTTTTAATTGCCCTTATTGTTGGGATAACCCAGAAAAACCCTTCACTGAGAAAGCAGGTGGTGGGATGGGTCAGTGTTATTTTAACTTGAATTTTAAATAATTACTGTGACTAATATTACAGTCAAGGAAAGACTTGCCAGAGCTTCTTTACAGTCCCTTAAAATGGAACCACCTCCTTCGCATTTACCTGTCTGTATAGTTTTGTTTGCATCTGCACTACCGTTTTGTATTTTGGGGTCTACAGAAAGAAGAGTTTTAAAAGATCTGGCTTGAAAAATGTAAATTACCTGTCTAGGAAGGATTTACTGCCATGCTGTAATTCATATTAATATTTTTACTAATATCAACTCAGGTCCCTGTACCCCTCTGGGTGGCCCATTCTTGCACTACCACCTGGGTCGCCCTCCACTGGCCCGGGAACCATTGGTGGACACCTCAGCCCTGTAAACCTGTAAGGTAATAAAACAAGAATAGGGTAATAATGAAGAAAGCTCATTGTTAAACAATCTGAAGAAGGGAATTGGAGCATGCTGTCCTGCCCTGCCTAGCTTTGGTGCTCTCAACTAAGAGGCCTGAGGGAACAAGGGGTAGAGCTTTGTATCTGCCACAGGACTGGTGGACTGCCTGATCTTCCATTAGTCCCTTGGAAGGCAAAGTCAAAGGAGCTGAGTCCTTTTATGACATCCTGAGCAGTAAGTGTGAGGAATGAGATCCTCTTTTCTTATGTGCCTTTTCCATCCCTCCTTTCCCCTTTTCACCTTCTATTTCAGGAGCACCTGACCTCACCAAGGCAGCATCTTTCACAGTGCTGCTGGGTGGCCAAGGCCCAAAGGGCAAGTACAAGCACCATGGAGGACAGTGGGTGTTTGTATGTGTTTGCCAGATTGTGGCATGATGGATCAAACTGGGTGCTGTGCCTGGGTTTCTCCCACAACAAGTCTGCAAGTAAAAGCCAGAATGGGAGAGAGACACAACTGGTTTGTTCTTATATGTGTCCTGCTGTGTCTGTCTTATTTCCGCTAAAGAGAGAGGGATCAGGCCATGCACAAAAGAAACACTAAAAATCCTCTCCATTTCATATTTTTTAAAAGGATATTTGGTTTGCTTTCCTTTTTGATACGGTACTGCTCAAATGGAAAATTCTTTCTAAAAAAAAGTTTTTCTACAGAAGAGAAGTTCCCTTCAAAAGGAAGCTGCAGAGCAGTAGGATAAATCCACAGAAATACATGAGGAGGCATCAGTACACCCAGAGAACTTGATAGTTTTCACACTGTCTGAGCCTGATGGATTTTATCCCAGGATACTGCAGAAGAATATGGCAGAAGTAATGTCAAAACCACCATCTTGGAGAAGTTGTGAACTGTAAATAAGCATCAGAAGTCTGGAAAAGGGCAAATCTGTCAGCTTACCTTCAAATGCCAGAAAAACCTTGGAAAGCTCAAAATCTTTGAGACATGAAAGAAAAATAAGGAAATAAGATTCAAAAGGGATTTGTCAACTGTAAATCCTCGCAGAACAAACCTCTATTTTTATGAACAGGTTGCAGGTCTGTATGGAGAGAAAAGAAAAAACACCCTGTAAAATCATAGAAGGGGCTTTGATACCTTATTCAAGAGGTAGAAAAGTATGCTCTACATGAAACTCTGATATAGCACAGGCTCAACTACTGAAAACATAGCAGTTATCAGTGGCTCATGGTCAAAATGAGAATGTAATTAATGTGCTCTTCAGACAACTGCCATGAAGTTGGCTGTATTCAAAATGTTTTTATTAATGACCTGCTAGGTTCAGTAAAGTTATACTGTTAAAGCTCTAGAAAACACTGAGGCAGGAGGAGACAAGTATGCTAAGGGCAGGACTAGCAGCTCACTCCCCTGCTTTGGCAGGGCTAGCAGGAGAAATTATCACAACACTGGATGAAACCTTACAGGACCAAGCAGAAGGATGTGTGTTTGCCAGGAGTGATTAACTGCACAAAAAAGATGGAGTACAAATAGAAATTCCAGGGATCCAAGATTATAAGAAATGAGTAGAACAGTATTATGGTGTTGCAAAATAAAGGCAATCATCACTGCTACCCAGGATCCTCTGTACCCTGAACAAAACTCATGATGTATGCTTATAATGAAGTGACATTCATGCAGCACAACACTCAAACATACATTTGAGCCAGTGTACAATGATCTATTTCCTAACATCATGTACTCTCACAGAGCAATTAAACAAAATTGCTTCTGTTCTGTGAGAACAAACCTTGCTGGAAGAGACTCCAGTAAAGGAAGAACCTGTCTCCACTAATGGTGCTAATGCATTTCCTGAAAATTGGAATTGCTGTGTGATTATCTCTAATTAAAAGTCCTGACATTTAAAAAAAAAAAAATCCTTTTCCTACAACTGGTCACTATTGAAAATTCCCCCTGAGTTGCACATGAGGCCAGTACTATACTAATTGATTCAGCACATTGATAAACCTTTCAGCACAGGCAAAAAAAAAAAAAAAAAAAAAAAGCAAAACTTTCTTCCATAGCTTGGGAGAGGCAGCATTCACTAGCCAATATTTCTGCTTTTAGAGAGAATGGCCAAATATCAGAAGAGCATCCTTCCTGCAGGAAATGGGAGGTTAATATAGGCATTCCTCAAAATACTTGAGCTCTTGAATTTTTTTTTATATGTTCTAATCCTCAGGAGCTGCTGTAAATTAGCAGCCAGGTGAAATGGCCTCTTATCTGCTGCATCCATGGAAGTAAAAATACCCCAGCTTTTCTCTCAGGTTTGTAGTCTCCTTTTATCTCAACAGAAGCTGTGACCTTTATAAGCAGAAGATTCTAGGTTCCAGGCTACATGTATAAACCCTTGTTTATATGGTGTGGTAAATCAAAGACAAAAATAGCCTACCGGATTCCTTGCTACATTGCACACTGTGAACAATCATTTACTTTCCAGGGGACCATTAATTAATATTGATTTGTCTTCTTGCTCAGTTCTCAGGCATATGGATGGGCGGCTGTGTGACAGCTGGTGCAGTTGTCCTGCAGCTTTTTACACAAGTTGAAAAGATTTGCAAGCAGAAGACATACTACATAGTCTGAAGTTAAGGTGATCTTCACATTGACCACATGAAGTGGCTAGTGAAAGAGGAAATAGATGAGGTAATATCAATAGGAACAAGAGACCCATTTGGAACAAAAAGGGTGTTAATAAAGCCATGAGGGTGAAATTTGAAGTCCATGTAAAGGCTCACATCCCAGCCCAGTATTCCAGACATCCCTATGAGTTTATATGGTGCAGGGGTGCAAGGCTAACACCTGGAAGTCCACACTGTAACAGCTGGGTTTGTGGGGATGGTCCATAAAAAGACCACCACAGAATCTGGAGGCACAGTGAATGTGTTGTCACAAGTCTTCCCACCCCACAAGGTAAAGAAATCCATATAGGAAAGTCATCTTGTATTTTTGTAAGTAAATATTGTCTCAATGACCCTGACTGAGACCATAATTTCCTCTCCTTCCTGGATGTCTTCTCTGGTACCATGATAAGAGACCATAAAAGGCCCAGTATCTGCCTGGGATAACTTAACTCACCTGGTTCCAGGTATGTGATGTGTTGGGAAAAGAGATGGCATGTATGATGGTAGCAGGACTCCTTGGAGTAAGGCTGGTCTCCAGCAATAGATGCTTAGCCCTTGCTGACTGGCAGTAAGTGAAGCAACTCACACTGTTCTTGAACAGAAAATTACCACTAAGGATGCAGCTCAGATGAGGCCCCCAGGCTCCAGTAACTAGTACAACAGGTACTTGGTGTTCAATAGAGGCAGATAAATTTTCAGTTCCCCAGAGAGTGAGACCAGCTGTACAAACAGACACATGCCAAAGCCCACTGGCAGCACACAGACCCCTGTGTGGATGAATGCACAGCGGTGCTGCAGAGTAGAGGTTGCAAATAGAGCTGGTGCCCACCAGTCCCTGGGATTTTGATGCTCACCACTCACATTCTACTGTTGCTTGCCACCAAGAGATAATTTGGGTTATATTTACTATACTGGCTAAAAGGGAAGCTAATGCCTAGTGCTGGTGTTAAACTGGGCTATCAGTATCTCTTGTAAGAATAGACAGCACTTAAAATTAGAAGATAAAGTTTCCTAGAAAGAATATAACAACCTGGGGACAGCATTTTAGTACTCCAATAGAAATGAGAGGTCTAAGACTAAGTGGAATCTCAATTCCTTCATGCCTCCTTCAAATCTTTTTAATAAGTTTTCATTCATTCTATTCAGCATTTATTTTCTTAACAGGTTAGAAAGCTGTTTGGGGTTTATTTTTTCTTTGTTTGTTTTTGTTGTTTGTTGTTTTTTTCTGTTTTAATAGGCTTTTCTATTAGTATCAGCTTGTTACTCTAATCACTCTCTTGCTATGTGGGTTCTACCTGACTTCATGTAATAGTATCTACTAATGTAGTGTTGTAAAACTTGTTGTTTAATAAGCTAGAGCTATCTATAGAACACTCCCGTGCCTGCAGCAATGCTGCCAGGGTTTTACGTGGGGTCTCTGTGTGCCCTACGTAAAGGCTTTGCCTGCTGGGCTGGGTCTGGTGCTGGAGGGCCAACTGATGTTGGTGAGAGGACACCACATTCATCAAGAGGATGAGTTGTCTTAGGAAACTGGAGGCAAGGTTTGCTGGGGGGGGAGAGAAAACAGGATTTGTTTCTCTAATGTAGAAACAATTAGTGAGAAAACAGCTGGCTAGCAGGTTCCAGAGAAACAAAGAATAACATGAGGATATTTTGGTAAATAAAGATCTAGCCATTTTAATAAATGTATTAATGCTGAATGTTGAAGCAAAGGAATGTTGAAGGATATTAGTTTCTTGTGAATGAGATGGTACTTGATATACTGACTGGCTCTGATTTAGTGTTTGTGTCAGCTCTGGATTAGGATGATAATTCAGTATCCTTATGCTTTGCTTCATAGTTTGTGCCTCATGGATTCCAGTCTTGTATCTGCCATACCTGTTAGGAGATGTCTCAGTTCTTGGGCTCTTGACCTATTGGAATTGAACAATGTGCATGGAGGGGGGTATTGCTGCATCCTGAGGGCTTTTGGTCTTCTGTATTAAAAAAAAGCAAACAAACAAACCAAACAAACAAACCCCCCAACCTGGTAATATAATAGAACAGGAAACTAACAGGTTGGAAGTTCTCTTGTAAAATTCCTGTTCTCCCAATCTGAAATCAAGACTACCACTGATATGGATGGAGGTGGGACTAAGGCTCTTAGGTACCTGAGAGCAGCCCAAAATGTAACTATAGCTGGTGGTGTCCATGTAATCGTTGAGGAGTAAGTTGTATTCTCTCCTCTTCTGTTCAGGCAATTTGTCCAAATAGACTTCAGAAGAAGGAGATACTTAAAACCAGGCATATCACAGCCCTCAAGTGCTCTGAATCACAGAGGCATTCTAGGTTCCTTTTAGGCTTCTCTCTGCTTTTCAGATGTGACATAGCTTTCAGTGACAATTTATCCACTCTGCTGCTTGTTCTGAACTAAATGAAACTATTACTCCCCAGTGGATTCTCAAATGGCTAATTAGAGTTTATTGGGAAATATTTGTGCAGCGTTGATATTCAGTGGATAATAGTTGTCTGTTGGTTTCTTAGCCATTAATAAAAGAAATTAGCAGTTAAAAGAAATTAGCATAGCTAAATTCTGATGTATTTTGTTGTAAGTACTGTCTTCCTTGTTGTGTTTCAGCAGTTACTGAAACATGTCATAGTGATTAAAAGTGGCAGTATCCAGCTCACAAAGATAGAATATTGCTCTCCCTGGATACATCGGTGCTCTGGGGCTGCTGAGACCAAACACGGAAGGCATAAATTCCAGGTCACAAGAGCTGTGGTTTTACAGAAAACATCTCTAGCTATGCAAAGATTAAATAGAGTACTTCAAAGCTTCCAATAGTCCTGTCTTATCATTTTTGTCATTTTGTTTTAAAAATATTTAGTTACTGTAAATGGGGCGTTAGCAAGAGTTTCTATTTACATAACTTGCTGTTTTCTATCCCTAGGTTATGCTGTGAATGTTAAATTAAAATCTTGTGGAGAACAACCTCAAAGCTAATTTTGGAACCGTAGTGGCTTGATTAAGTCTCTGGGCTTCATCTAAGAAGAAACAATACGGAGACTGTTGTTGCTACTCAGAGGTTAAACTTCCTGCAATAAAAGGTGAAATCAAACTGCAGATCCATCTTTCAAATATCTGCAATTTAGGGTAATCTGTGGGGCTTGCTATTCTTGCAACTATTTTGAAAAAGTAGAATTGCAACACTGAGTGTATCTCTATTTTGCTTTTATCCACCTCCTCCAGTCTCAATATTTGAATGTGAATAGCTTCAGATTTGGAAAGCTGTACTGACACTCTCCATTTAGTCTCTGTTCACTGCTGTCAAAATTTTTAAGACCATTCCTCTACCAGTGTATTGATTCTGACTGAGCTGGAGTTAATTTTCCCCTTAGCAGCCCTCCCAGTGCTGTGCTTTGCATTGAGAGCTGGAAAGGTGCTGATAATTATCACATGCCCGTGCTGTGGCTGCTTCTAGGCAGGGCTTGCACAGCACCAAGGCTGTTTTCCAACATTCCTCCTGCAGTGGGGTGGAGTGGGCAAGATCTTGGGAGGGGTCACAACTGGGACAGCTGACCCAAACTGACCAAAGGAATATTCCATACCATATGCCATCAGCTTGACAATAAAAGCTAGAAAAAGGAGGAGGAGAGGGAGAATCCACTTGTCCTCCAGAGCAAATGTTACATGTTTGGGGCCCAGTGTCCTAGAAAAGGAGCCAGACGTTGCCCGCTGAGGGAAAGTAGAGGATAAATCTCGGTTTTATTTTGCTTCTGTGTGCAGTCTTGTTTTGGTTTTCCATTAAACTGTTTTTCTCTTAGCCCATGAATTTAATCTTATTTTCTTCCCCCTGGTCCAGCTGAGAGGACAAGGCAGTGGGGAGGGAGTGATAGAGCAGATTGGTGGGCACCTGGTGTCAAGCCAAGGTCAAACTGCTACAACCAGTATGGCCTTTTCCCAATTCACCTTTGACCTCTGTTTTCAAATATCTCATGTGAGAATTGGAAGTACTCACCTAATTATCTCTATTTCCAGCATAGCTAGCACTGTAAATTAGGCTGTGTTTGTTGAAAATCATCTTACAGGTTCAGCCTGTCCAGATAATTCTTTTTAGCACTAAAAATCCTGTGTGTTTTCCTCTTGCCCTCAAATCTGTGCTTTTCTGATGACTCAGCAAACCCATAACGGTGTAGAAAGCCACCAAATATTTCACTTGCATACACCTTCTTCAATGGTGGGCAATCACTAAAACACTTTCTACACCTTTTAAAAGTGACCTAATCCCCAGGAATCAAGTTACTTTAAAAATTACTTTTTTTTTCTATGTTAATACATTTTGTGACATGTTAAGTTTTGGGTGTTTTGGTCTTGTTTGGTTGTTTTTTGGGGGGAGTTTAGTTTTTGTTGTTTGTTTTTACTTAATAATAAGTAAATTGATAGTAAATTCACATGCACAGAAAAGCTATTTAACCTAGGGCTCTTGGTTCTTTTATGCCTTCCGTTTAAATCCTTGGATAGGAGATCTGGAATAAACCTACAAATCAGACTTAAATTTTTTAAGACAGGGTGAATCCATAGGAGCATTGACAGCATCCCAGGCAGATTGTTTGTGCAATGCACTGGGAGGTTTTACCCAAAATGTTGAATGCTAATGTGCAGGTAAGTTTTGCTCTGAGCTGAACTAGCTGACAGCCACCACTGAGGATGCAAAGTGAAGATGTGATTTTAAAACCCCGCATCTCTGAGTATGGATGCCTCATACTGGGCTGAAGGGAGATGTGTCTGCATGAAAATTAGTTGCCTGAAATTAAAGCATTTTTACTTAAAATTTGTGGGAGGAGGAGGTAAATCTTCTCGGTAAGCAGTTGAATGACAGCCTTTCAATGCACAGTTGCCTTTATCCAATAATTTAATGACTTCAGGGTGTAGGTAGTCTGGCATTTAATTCCCACTTATGAAGTTTGACCTGCCATATCCTCATCCTATCCCTAGTAAGCAGCATCTACTGGTGGGTAGTGACATTTTAAACTGTTTCATGAGTAAACATGTTTCTCAGTTCATAATATTCTTCCCTTATTGTTCCACAATGAAAGCATGGAGAACTTGTCAGACCCTGTATACAACTTTTTTTGGGGTGAGAAGTGTTTGGAACAGTGCCTTCTACAATACCTTAAAAATAAACCCATAGTTTTGTACCTACAGCAAAACACAGCTCTTTAAAAGCTTCCCTGCACTTTGCTGGTGACATTGCTAGAACTTTGTCTGACCAGTGATGATTTGCATTTTGTCTATGCTCAGTCTGTGGCAATTTTCCAAGAGAAGGTACTGTCAAAACAATTTAGAATTAGCCGTGACAACTGACAATTGCATGGGTGGTACAAAAGGCCTTTACAAATAAACATTCTTATATATACCAGACATGAATACATGTTTTAATGAAGAAGTGATTCACAGTGATAATATTATTGACTTGTTAAGATTAAATAGGTCTGCCATATGCTGTGTCTAGTGCTTCAGATGGTTTCAAATTTATTTTTAATTTTTTTAGGTTATGCGTATTAACAACAGATGTTGAATGAATTTTAAAAGGATCTGATAATTGAGGGGAAATCATTCCAAAGCGGACTGTTGAAGGTTTTTGTCTTAATGATTTGAAATAATTTGTATCTAGTGACTCAGAAAGTAATTTCTAATTGATGATATAGCTTATAGCTAACTCTTGCATGTGACGTTTGGATTTTTTTCTATCTTACTTCCTCCAGAGTTCCATCCAGTTGCTGAGGAGTGGGTTGGTTGAACATTTGCCTCAGAATCCCATCCCCAACTTTTCAATTATTTTCATAAAAAACTTTTTTCACAAGTGTATCTGCCCTTAACCTATCTGTCTGTGGACTATACACTACTGGCTCTGCATGTGTGGAGCTCACACTAATGGTTCATGAATATGCCTGGCTTGCCCCTGTTCAAGTTCACTGGATGGCTGAGGGACAGGAGGAAAGGTGCCATAAAGCTGAAACACTGAACTGGCACACTGCAAGTGAGGGACCACACGTGCAAAGATGATTTAGTAACTCCTACATTCATACAGAAATAGTCTCTGGATGGTTATAGATTTAGCCTTTGGATGGTTATTTTTTGCTTGAAGTCCAAAAATTTTTTTTCTTTCTTGCCCTGCCTCTATGAGCCCAAGACAGGCTCGTTTTACAATATAGTACATCACTTCACCTTCCCACTCCCAAACACAGCTGGTCATGCAGACTTGAGCTGTGACTGAAGGCAACCTATGACAAAGCATCACAGCTACCATGTTGTTTGGCTGTCACATTTTCACTAGAGCATTGGCCTGTCTTGTCATGAGTGTGCTGGGCAACTGAACACAGCTCTCTGTGGGTGAGAAACAGTAGACACAGTGACACCATCTTGTGCTGCCCAGACTTACAGAAGCATCAGCTGCCTCCAGCCAAGCACAGCACTTCATGGTGATGTTGCTGGGGGGATCCTGAGCTGGATAGGAGTGACCCTCAGCACCACACACATCAGCAGGCTCTCACAGACCACAGAGATAACCCCCTCCTGCTTCTGTGATCCACAGACTGCCTTTCCAGTATGTTATCTGGAAACCAAGAACTGTGCTCAGCAGGAGAGGCAGTTCTCATTGCTACGCTGTAAAGCAGCAAACTCCTCTTTGCAGCCCTGCTAGCTGCTGCTGAAACATCTCCAGTGCCTAATAGGAATGGAGGAATTGGAGGAAATGTAGATGTAGGGATTAAAGCTGTCATCTGTTTTTGTATGGTTCCTGTAGAGAAAAAATAAAAATAATAAATAATAAATTAAAAAAAAAAAAACAACAACAACAAAAAAAAAACCAAGGAAATTATGATGTAATGGTGATAATTAACATAAACAAGATGCAAAAGATGGAGAGCCCAGTCAGTTGCAAATAGATAGCAGTGATTCCAAATTGATTTCCAATGGGCTGGAGACACAGTGCAGGGTGCTCCTGAGTGTGTGTTTTATATATCAATTACTAGCTTCATTAACTTAGTTTGACAAAGCAGGCTGTAGAAAGGGAAAGTAAACAATGACAAGCAAGAAAGTCAACCCTATCAGCTTCTTGGCAAAGAGAGTACATTTTTAGATCCCAAAGGGACATCACTCCCAGTGGGACATATTTGAGCTTCTTGCCCTTAACCCCCACTTTTTGCCCTGTAGGGAGACAGCAGGGACATCTTATAACTAGTTTTGAACCATTTACACCAACCCCCACGTAATCCTGGGTTTGTCCTTAAAAGAAGGAGCACTTAGATGTCTTTTCCTTCCCTGGGGAGCACCAAGAAAATGCTAGTATTCTTCCTAATTTCAGATAGCTACTAGGATTTCAACATCCTCCAGGGTCCTGCTTCTACTGACAGTTGATCAATGGTTTCAGAAGCCTGGGGGAGGGCCAGGAGATTAAGGAGCAGAGAAATATACAAAATTTGGTTGAAATCAGCCTGAGGAAAACCTGCCCCATCTAGTTATATCAGTACACACTAAGAATTTGCTTGAAACCTGCTCTTGAAGAAGGGAATATGATAATGATTTCTGAAGGCAAGGTCCCATTAGTATGGGCAGGGTACTTTTGACTCATCTGCAGTTACTCTCTGGGATGTTCAGTAAAGCGTATTCTTGTTGATGTGAAGGGAACTCAAGCACAATGTACCAGAGCCAGTGAAGGTTTTGACACAGAATAAGGTCACTGAGTATGAGAAGGGGTATTTACTTGCTGCAACCACAAAAGCCAGTGCGCTGTGTCAAACGGGCCAGGCTTGCTCCTGCCAGCCGCGGATCTGCACAGCAAACGGCTGGGTGCAGAGACTGTGTGTCAGACATAACTGGCTATTTAGCAAGCCTCCTTGATTTCTGTATGCTTTCTATAAGGCAGAAATGTTTACTTTGCCCCTTAAGCAACCTTTTCTCAAGGGGAAGCAGGAGGAATTCAACTATTTTTTTCTAAGGAAAGAAAAAGATAATGGGCAGCCAGAAAGGAGGACTGGAGATAAAAGTTTGTTGGTTTGGGGTTTTTCTCCCCCAGCTGCAGGTGTACCATTTTCAGCTTATATCTGTACCATGCACAGTCGAAGACATCTAACTATAACTCCCCTCAACAAGCAAGATTTGCTCAATTAAAACTGTACAGAGCATCTGTTGTTCAGCTGGACTGAAAAATATCAGCTTTTGTGATATGTGAGGTATGTAAGGTCATATGCTCTTGTGAGAAATGACCTGGATCTGCTTTTGCCCATCCTGTCATTCCCCAAATATGATACCAGTACAGCTCTCACAGTTTTCTTCACCCAAGTATAAGAAAAAATATTTAAAACAATGTATTGCATAAACAAGGTAGGCTTTGGTGACTGCGCTGAGCTGACATTTTCAAGGGGGGGTGTGGGGGAGACATGAACTCTACCTGACCCTAACTGAGGCTTGATTAACTGTTGTTTTTCTTCAGCTGCCTGATTCAGATTTAGTGATCTTTGTTTGCTATCTACTCTATTTTTTAATTCCTGATCAAATGCTACTTTTTTTTTCATGTGTTTGCTAAGTACATTGCCTTTTAATACCAACCCCACGTTTGACCACAGGCAGTTGCTTGTGTTGACCAAGCATTTTTGCATCTATAAACATTGGAAATATAGTGTATTTGCTAGAGTGATACCCTATGAGTCCTTCCAACACCTATGCAGAATAGATTCAAATTGTGAAGCTGTGATTCCTGCTATCTAAATCTGTGCTCTTCACTTTAAGTGTAGACATCTCACTGTCCCCTGCCTCACCCCATCCCCTCCTTCTATGTCTCTATTGATCTCCACATTGAAAATATACAAAGCCTTCTGAGCTGTTGAGGCTTGGCCCCAGTGAAATCTCCCAGATGACTGATAATAAGTGTGGCCCTAAGTGGGGCCTCAGTTTCCAAAGCTCAAGACTCACCATGCTCTGATAACTCACTTGCTGGCTAATGCATTTGATATCTACCCGAAACCACCACCACAGAGCATGTGTACAACCTCCATCGTACATATAGGAGTGGTTACCAGAGACTGTCCTTCAGGAACAGTCTGAAGAGCCATCATAAATAGCATGTGTTTGCTGATGTAAAATGCAGAATACTTGGGTCTCACTGAAAGTCTCTTGGTACATGTAAACAATAGGAATGAAATCCCATATATAAGCATATAGCATTGTGCCATACCTCAGCTTGGATGCAAATCCTGCTCCATCCCCGCAGAGCAGCTGCTCTGCAGTGCGCGAGTCCTTGGATTCGAGTGTAAGCAAGAAACAGCAGCTAAAACTTTACAGGGGAAATTAATAAGCTCACTAAGTTTTGAACCAGGCTACTTTATAAAACCAAAGTGTGCAATGATTTCTTAAATTGTAATTAAAAATTATAACGCCAAAAATACTGTAGAGATGAGCCGTGGTCCTTCAGAGAACGACAGCAGCTCCCCAGGGAGGGGTGGAGATTAGCAAATACATTTGACATGACAGCTTTTAATATAATTATTTGCGTAACTGTATTAAAGAAGTGCACCAATGAGCCTCTAAATCTTATTATTGTTTATTACTTTGGATATCAGAGAAAACAGTAATTACACCAGGCAAAGATTTTTGAGGGCTCAATTAAGATGTGGGGGTGAGTGAATGCAGTTGTGCCTGGGCCCACCAGCCTACAGGATCCCAAGCCCTCCTGCTCAGGGTTGGAATTCTTTGTGCACTGTGCAGGGAAATCCTGGAAAAATGGCCTTGCAGGACCAGTGAGGTGGGCCAGGGGGGCTACTGAGGAGAGAGAAGGAGCCTCAGGAGCCCACCGCTGGGGATTGCATAATTTCAGGGTGCATCTGCAAATCCTAGTCCTGAGAAGGGCCTGAAGCAAGGGGCAGTCTCTGAGCTTTGTGCTGCAAATGCAAGTCCTGACAGATTCAAGGCATGTACAGGTTAAACCAGCACTTACATGAGAGTGCCTGCTGTGCTGGGCACTCCTGAGGACCTCTTTGAGATGACAGACCTCAACACTGCTGTAACTGCAGCTCCAGGAGCTGCTGGTAGCGAGATGTTCCTAGTGCATCTGTCATCGTGGGAACAATATATGCACCGAACAGCCCTTCATTTCTGTCTCAAGGCAAAAAAAAAAAGAAAAAAGAAAAAAGGAAAAAAAATAGACAGAGAAATCCAAGTTCTTGTTTGCTTCGTGCAGCTCTCTGCAGCAGCCATCTGTAGTCACTAACATCCAAGAGAACGTTAATAAGCCAAACTGTAGTGCTGGCAAATGAGGGTGAAAACATGATGTGTAGGAAAGAAAAGATCCAAGACCTGCTGTGGTTAAAAAGAGTCTTCCCAGTTACCGTGCTGGGCTTTGAATCACTCTGGATTACAGCGCCATACTTAGTGCATGAGGCTGTAAACACTATGGGCCATCTCAGTGCTAATTAACTTTTACAAATGATCAAATTAACAGCTTGAAGTAACATAATTCCGTAGAAGAAAAATCTCTAAAATTCACGAGTTTGTTGTTATTTAAAGCTGCTTTTTTGTAGTATTGTTTCAGTGCTTTCTTGGTGTCCTGTTCTCTACTCTCTTAAAAGAGTCCTGAAACAAAAGCTGAAAAGCTTATAAAATCTGGTTGTTTTGTTTGGAAGGGGTTATTTTGCCTTTTTAAAATCACCATTTATTCCAGTAACTTTCTATATTGAGCTTAAAGAAAAATCAATTTCCTAACATTCATCAAAAGTAAAACATGCTTTAATATGCCATTCAAATATTTAAAACACAGTAAGCAAGGCAGACACACAGTCACAGAGTGAATGCAACTAATGCCCACTTTAAAAAGCCCTCCTTGATTCAGTGTCTCTGTAATCAGCTTCTAACACCCAGTTCCTCATTACTAGCAGCAGAACAGATTGAAATTATAAGATGATTTGTGAAAAGGGATTTCAAATGTTTTTCCAGCACTTTTCCCAGTGTGTGTGTATGCATCTCTGTGTTTTTGTTGGTTTTTTTAACCGGATTAATCTCACCAAACGCTGATTAGCAAAGTGATATTCACAGTTTCACAGTAGGAGTACATTTACAAACTAGAGAAACCATCCTCCCTTTCTTCCCTCTCTCTTCTTGTCTGTTTGCATTGCCTTGCAGCACGTAAGTTTCTGGCCACGCGCAGTTGAAGTTGGACAGATGCCTTTGCTGACCACGGCCAAAACCGCTCTGGGACTGCACTGCTTCTCCGGCTGATCTCAGCGCAGTATCAAGCAGTTCCTCATACTATCCCAGATTCCAGCTGAGCAGGCTGGGAGAAACCTCTTCAGAAAAGACTGCTTTCGGAACTCTACCCCATAGACTTATTGGTTATCTCAGGTATTTTCAGTTCGGAGAGGAGGAAACTAGAAACCATTAGGCTGATTATAGCTTCTAACTCCCTCATCACATTGAAGGGTGAATGTCAAAGGAAATTGTTTCTTCCCAAAAGACTCCTTCACAAGAGAGTACTTGTCACTGCACTCTGTTTGACAGGTCTTTCTTTGACTGGTAACAAAATACTTGTACACAGTTCAATGTCAACAGCCCTTTCCACCTGCTCTCTCTTAACAGACACCTCCATAAGTGCTCCCGAAGACAGTATAAAAGTCTCTGGCTGTCTCTGGAGATCAAAGCTGATGGAAGTTTTGCCACACATCAAAATCAGTTCCTCAAGGAATGAGTGGAAAGCATCTCAGCACTGGCAAGGCTACAATGACATCCACTCCTCTGGCTGGAAATGCAGCCACCTTGCAGTAGGGTCGGCAAATTGGGGTTACAAGAGACAATGGCAGGAATGTCAGTAAAGTGGTGGTATGTCTTAATGTCCCCCTATGTGGGTGTGTTTCCACCACACAGACGGTGTTCTCCTATGTGGGTGTGTTTCCATCACACAGATAGATCCATCCTTGATGGCAGCAAAATTCACCAAGTGACTTTACAAATAGACTGTCAGTTCCTCTGCATTGCAGTTACAGCTCACAGAACTAACATCACTCTGGTTTTATTTCCCTCTCGCAATACTGCATCTCACCTTGCTAGGTGCTGTGCTGCAGGTTCCTGAGACACAAGAGATTTGCATCCCATGATGATGCTGGGTACTGCCAGCAATATCCAGTCAGGAAGGATCCCTGTAGCTTACACAAGGGTATCTTACTGTGTTAACATCTCCTTGGCCTCTAACTCCTGCCAAAGAAGTCAAGTCATTTTGGGGACATGGCATCTGCCTCTCCTTCTCCAGTAGGAGTGGAGATGATGGGAAAGCTACACATGGGACTTTTGTTGTTATAACTGAGCCCTGAGGCCAAAAGTCAGGAATCAGGACTAATTAGAAGTGGAAAAGACTTACAGTGTTAGCATATGAAGGAAGCGTGCTCCCATCAGCTCTTGTTTACAGCACCACACTGGCCATAATGCAGTTTGTAGTGGGTCCGATTTTCTTCTTTCTCCAGGCAAACATTTTCTTCAGCTCCCCCCTGAAGCTGTCATGGAGCCAGGCATAAAGGAAGGCATTGGTACAAGCAGACATCATTGCAAACCAGTGGCACAGCAGCTGGATGAAGTTGAAGTACTGCTTGTCAATCAAGCTGATGTCTATGTCCTTTATCATGTTGAAGATGTGCAGAGGCAGCCAACAGACTCCAAAGGCTGCCACCACTAAGACTAGCAAGCGAAAGGTCTTTCTTCTCCTTGCTCGGTCCCACTCAGCTTGTCCCTGGGTAACGTTGCCTGGGACTACACGGTTTTTCAGCTTGACAGAGATTCTCAGGTAGGACATGGAGATGACAGCCAAAGGCAGTATGTAGGTGATGATGAGAGTGCTGTAGGCATAAGCTAAGCGATCTCTTTTCATGTGGAACCAAAACTCCTCACAGATGGAGAAGTCCAGTTCCGGGAACTCCGCATGGTAAGTGTGGACCAAGGCTGGGGCAGCCAAGGTACAGCTCAGCAACCAAATAGCAGCCAAGATATAGGCACAAATAGGGATTGTGAGCCTCCTGCGGAACGGGTACACCATGGCGTAATACCTATCCACAGCTATGACAGTCAAGGTAAAGACAGACACAAACACAGTGACGGGCTGCATCAGGAAAACAAAGTAGCACATGAAACGCCCATACACCCATCCTCTGGGCTCAAAGGCATACGCAAGCGTCAGGGGTACACAGGTTGCACACATGAGCATGTCTGAGAAAGCCAGATTGCCTACCAGAAAGTTGGTGACATTGTGCATTTTTTTTGTCTTGCAGATGACATAAATGAGAAGGTAATTCCCAATGATACCGATAAAAACCACTAGCGAGTAGCAGGGGATGATCAGTGGCTTGAAGGACTGAACAAACTGGAGCCCTGAGAATAAATTGCTGGCATTGCTGTGAATCGCAGAGAGGAAGCTTTGGGAGGTTAAATTGTCCGAATTCATTTCCTCCTTTTTGTCGTCTGCTGTCAGCTAAGTGAAGTAGTTACCACTGTACTACTCCTGCACTCAATCAGTGTGGATAATGAATGGATTACTGGCTGTCCAGAGGTTACCACATGGATAGTAAACAAGCATCCGTAAAAGCAAAAGGCGAAGTTGTAATCCTTGAGAGGCAGCTTTCAGCAGTTCCTAAGAAAAATCAAATACAACCAATTCCCATTAAAGTCTTCCTGTATTTACTGTTAAATCTGGGTTTTGACAGCATGCCGATTAATAAACATTTAATGTAGTGAGTACTTACTGCTGTGGTTTTTTAATCCCATATGATTTTCCTGTGGATGCCAAGAAGTGCCCTAGATGTCTGTCTTCTGCAAATCCAGGAGCATGTGTGTGTGTCAGAGAGAGGGGGGGAGAGAGAGAATATATGAGTGAGAAAGAGGGTGATGCGCATTTACAAGCTAAGTGGAGATCAGTGTTTTTAAACAGTCCTCACTACTAGGTCATGACAGATTAGTGTATAAGCTTTTATCCCTATTGGCCATCCTGGGTATTACGTTGCTCTTTGCGTGTTTCTTACTGACAGTAATTAGTTCTTGAATATCCTTTCAACAATTCCTTTCTTCTTCCAGTGCATCTATAATTGCCTCTCACAGCTAAAAATCAATTTATGTTCATTATCACCAGGCTGCACAGGAGCTAATCCTAGATTCACTTTGCCACAGCCCTTAGAGTGTCCAAAAAAAGCTACCTGTGAATTTGCTGCTATAATATGGCTGTAAAATAGAATTTTAATAACATGCTGAAACCAAATAACTGCTTATGCCACTAGAGGGACTCAGCTACGTACCCGGTGAGTGAAGTTAGGATGAGAAATGCGTATTTACCATGTAGCACAAAGGATATTATTTTATTTAAATTTATTTTCTAATGGTGGTACAATGTTTGCTCACGCGTTGTGACTATTTTCAGTGGGATTTATACATCTTTAAAAGTGATCCACATGTGAGCATTTCAAAGGAAATATCATCCAAATATTTTAGCTGTAACAGCGTGCCTGCAGTGAACCACAGAAAACTGTTTCTAACATTTCAGCTGCCCAAAAATATTTGGGGTGTTTCTTCATTCCTGCAGTGGGTTTGTTAACCTTTTCTGTACCAGACAAGTGTTAACCACTCTGTGAAACACTCTGTACTTGGTTTGTTTGGTTCAGATGTTAGAAAGCAAGAAATTAGGATAAGTGCTTACAGAATACACACTTCGACAGAAATCCCCATCCAGCTCTTGCTTATTGCTCTAATTCTCCCTTAACACTCTTCTATTTCAACCACTTCTGGGACCAGTACCTTAGCTAGTGAGAAACAGTGAAACTCCACTGCATCCATTTATACCAGCTAGGGAAACTAAAAAATAAATGGAACAGCCTAACAAATTCTCAGTGCTTCAGAGCAGAGAACATTGCAAGCTTTTGGAAGGCACTCAGGGGATTTAGACAAAATTTCAATGGACAGTTTATGTACTAATCTCTTAGACTACTCTAAGGAATTATGTTAACCCACTATTTGCTATGATGCTATGGGTAGAACCCAAATCTTTTGATTTGATGTAATATTAAATAAACCAGAAGTTTTAATAGACTTCATTTGTGGCATAATCCTTTCCCTAAACTTAAAGTAGAAGCTAATCTTGTAGCTAATGTGTAGTCCTAGTTCAGACTGGAGCCATTCTCCCACAACTACTTAGGATGGGTGGACATTTCAAACAGAGTTAGGTGCTGACACTGTGCTGCTACATTTATGGTTAGATTTTGCAATGGACTGGGATATGGCCATAATTCCAGCCTGAGGGGAGAACAAGCATGTAGCCACATTGTTCAGGAGCACCGTCCTTCACTTCATGGATGTAGTAACCTACCCGTGACCTATATGAAAAGTGTTATATCCACTTCAGAGTGTAATCTCACTTACCTGAGCTGGATGGAACCCAGAGGAATATAGTACCTATTTATCTTTACATATCCAAATCCAGAAGAGGAGAGGGACCCAAGGGTAAAAATTGCAAGGAGGCAAGGATGAACAAGATTCCTACTGCTTTCACCACCCGGTGAAACTGTACGATTTGCAGTATGCTGCAGAAGTAATTCCTGAAATCCATAAATGCAATTGTTTCACTTAATGTGGAAGAAAACTGTGGTCTGATTTAAATCCTACTGAAGCAGGATTTCAGTTGGCTTTGGACATAGTCTCTAGAATAAGCCAAAAGACACAGAAAAATGAATGGGGAGCACATGTAAATGGACTTCATACCACCCACATCCTACTGGAATTGTAAGTCTTATGCTAGGAAAGAAGCCTCACAATAATATCGGTGCACATGCACTAACTGAAAATCACATTTTTACCTAAGTGATTTTTCTGTTTCATTCCCAAGAGCTGCAGAGTATATCCAATAAATGTCCTCATTCTATTTCTTTAAGAAAAAAGTTTATACTTCGTTATGTGAGAAAAAAAATCAAACAAAACATCATTTAAAGTAGCCTTCAATATCAACTTAATGTTCAGGTCACAAAATCCTGTAAGTAACCTTAGAGGTTATTTTATTTCAAGCTGTACCAAGAAATCCTTCTGCATTTTCTCTTACCTTTAAATACGTTTTTTTCACCTCTGAAACCAGGAACAAGCATATTTTCTTTTTGAAGGCTCACACCCTGTTTCTGCTAGGGATATTCTGTTTGCTTTGGCTTTAGGCAGAAAAAAATTCTTCAACTCCACTGTATTCTACAGCCAGGAGCTGCAATGATAATATTTAGTAGGGGCTTGAATAGGAAAAGTATTTCAGCATTTTACTCCTAAGAAATTCCCTTTCTTCCTTTTAAAACTTAAAATCTTAATCTTGCTTAGAATTTCCTAAGCTAGGTGACAAAGGCCTTCGTGAACTGAGTACAAGCCTATTTCACACACAGAATTCTCATTAAAAGAGAAAAGGTTACAGAAATTGCATTACTGTCATATTAGAACTGCTTTGACACTCCAAGTGCACAAAGGTGTCACATATAGGAATGCTGGTTAGTGTCTAACTGAAATGCTGCTCTGCCTTGAGTCAATGGAGAATGTTATATCTAGAGCCAGACCAACACTTCAGAGAAATATTTCACAGCTGAGCTTTCACGATCTCTCATGCTAACCTGTCTGTACAGACACTTTGAGTACGATCCTACGTGTAAGATCCTACGTGACTTTCAGAAAGTGATAAACCTCTTGAAGCTGTCCTGTGCACCTCATGCAGTGTTCTTTACATGCCTGTAGTTCCAAACTACAGCAAGAAATGAGATCTGACCCTAGCAGCTACACTTGCAAAGCTGAACAGTTCTTCTGAAGCTGGCAGGCCCTGATCCATGCATTCCAGAATCCAGCTCCTGAACTTGGTTTTGTCTGCCATTGAGTCCAGTCTGGGGTGTCCCAGTGCCTATTCCACAGCATCAGTTGTGTCAGTGACATGGCTTCAATACTGGTTTTGTATGTATTTGCATATTTTCCGTTTTATTGTTATTATTTTCATTAAAGCTGTTCTAGCTTTCTTTTGTAATCTCTAAGTCTCTCTCCCTTATTCCCTTTCTTTTCCCTTTGGGGAGGGAGAGGGGTTAACAGAGACCAACTGTTACAGGTCTAGAAGGCCACCCTGACCCTAAACCTTGACAAGAACACAACTTCTTTTGCATCACAGAACTCCTTTAAAAAGTCTTTCACATTCTTCCAGGAATATTCTGTGCAAAGCAGATCAGGTAGTTCTGGTAGAGCCTACAATAAAAATAGACACTTTGCCTATTTTAAATGAAGTAGGGCTGGAGGTTCCGTTAGCAAAATCTATTTTTGACCAGACAGGGAACAAGGCTATATATCCCACAATGATTTCAAGACAGTGCAGCCTGTTCTTCCTTCTCTCATTTAATCATATAAATGCATCCTGTCTGCCCCTGCTGTGAACTGAGACATCACGGTCTCTGAACTCTAAAAACCATGTTTATAACCAAGAGGTTTATTTGGTTGGCTTGGATTTTTCTAGTTGTTGTTGCTGCTTTTCTCAAATTCAAGGTGTTAAGCTTTGATAAACTCAGGATTCAGCCTAAGATACTTCATTTAAGCTGAAGAGGAACTTAACAACTTGAATGAAGAGGAGGCTTGAATTTATGTCAAAACATCTTGATATTGCACACTAAATATAGAATAGGGACTCTACTCTTCCCTGTATGCGCAGAATTCTTAGTCTGCTGAGCAAAGTGAGATGAGAAAACTGAGCTGGTTCCATAGATGACAAAGATTTTGTGCTAAAATAAAGATGACAGTGTAAAAACCGAGGAAAAATACAAGTTATTTCCTGGGAATGAAGGTGCTGGTTCACAATTACCACAAGAAGGTAAAAGCCAAATGTAGAAGTTAATAAACTCATACTGTCAGGAGCTCCCTAACCCCTACTGCCAGGTCTGCAAGAACTGGCCCATGGAACTGGTGGGTGACAAGTAAGGGCTTTTCCTATCTTTACAGCATGGGAACACAACTCTGTGACTGAAGAAAAACAAATGGGCCGTGTGTCCTTAACAGTAGGAAGGGAGGGGATGGATGAGGAAGTGCAGGCTGTTAGACTAACAGCAGTTCTACAGAAGGTTTTAGTTCAGTTTTAGGGACAGAGGAGGGAGAGCGAGGAGACCACATAGGATATCAAAGGAAGCTTTTGTCAAATTAACGTTCCTTCTGTGTTATTGAACTATTTTTTCTCAATGTAGGATATGTAGTAGTTCTTCTCAGTTTGGGTTTGTATAACACATGTGATGTGGTAATGTATGAGAAACCATCATCTATACCAGAGGAAATATCCTAAGAACTGAGAGATAGACAAAGAACAGCAACATTTGTAAAGGAATGGGACCAGAAGATGGCAACTATTCATGCTCCTCAAGAACCTTGCTTTCAATTGACCAACCTTGGTAACTCTTTTCATTTTATTATGTTAGCACAAAAGCATGACCAGACCAACTGAATTTTATAGAACCACCAAGTTTGGAAGCAGAGATCATATGGAGAATAACTGCACAATCACACAGAGCAACTTTGAAAACCTCAAGAAGAATGAGAAGAAATTTGGTACCACTACAGAGGGAAAACTTGTCATAAAAGACAAGATCAAGGTCACCTGTTAATAAGCATTTTCACAATAGCTTAGGATGGAGCAAATTCTGTTGCAGGTCTATACAACAGAGCAGGAAGTGCATTTGAAAGTGGAAGAAAAAGAAAATCTACTACCTTGTGATAGATTCTAGGGTGAATTTGCCTCTACTTTCTTACAATCTCTGGACAATTTTCTTGCTACGAGTGTCTATTCACTGGAGTAGAATTACAGTGTATTCTTTAAAAACACTGTGGAAGATGGTAAACTCTAGGGAAGGTAAAGACATATTTAAGCTAAGGAACAATATTAAGGAAAGAACAAATTCACCATGGGCATTTAGGATGGAAAGTAAAACACTTTTAAGTGGGAGGGCAACAAATTACCCCTTCGAAAAGACAGCTATTTGAAAATCAATGTACCATGGGGGATAAAACTTGCTTTTAGCAGAAATCTTGATCCATTTATCACATGCACATGGTATGCTTTCTTGCATGGGGCTTAGGCTTCAGGAGGTTCTTTTCCATCCTTCATCAGCACAGTTTTAGGCTATGGCCTTCACTCACAATATTCCCACTGATGATGTTCAAAAGATAGAAATAAAATCTATATACATGCACACCCATACACAGGGGCACAGATGAAACTACGTCTTAAGATGTTTCTAGTGTTCTTTGTTGCTCCTGAATGGGAAGATTTGTCCACTGTTGCCTGTACAGATCAACTGGAACAGCACTTGAATATTTGTCAGATGAACTTTCACTGTTGTTGATCTTGGCATCTGCTAAGAGCAGCTGATCTACAAAACAGAGAGAAAGGCAAGGGCAGCAGAGTGACTCTGTAAAAACTTTTCATCCCCAAGGCACTTCAATCAGTAAAATCACCGATATTTCTTTCTCTGCTCTTGCCTTCCTGTAAGGTTGCTACCCAGAGACTTGATACAAGCAGGCTTCACTCCCCCACATCCCCACCCCCTTAAGATTTCCTTTGACAGCCCAACCCGTGCAGGAATTAATGACAAAGAAAGTAGCTGACCTGATTTCATTTAAGTTAAGTTTTGGAGAGTAGCTTTGAGGGATTTTTTTTTATTTTATTTATTTTATTTTTAATTTCTAAGCACAGGAAAATTAGGATAAACACTATGATGATTCAAGAGGTATTCATGTTGAAATTTTTGATTGAGCATGCTAAAGCAGATTTTTTTCCTGAAAAATAGGGACTGTGTAAACAAGAATGACCGTCTCCCAGTCGTCTGGACAGACATCAATAGAATTTAAGGTTTGTATTAGAGATCCTTCTGTGAAACTACCACTGAAATGTGGTACCTGAAAAAGTACCTGAAACTACCACTGAAATGAAATCTTATGTAGAGTGTAGTCGAATGCCATAACAATACACGTCCAAGCTAGAAAAGACTGTGGAAATTAGCTCCCAGAAATATCCGCAGGTTGAATGCTGAGCCCTAGAGAGACTGAGTGTTGGAAAAGTTCCCTGCAGACATAAACAGCCTGGAGACAGGGTCACTATGAACCCCCAGGGCCCTGCATGCCATTTAGCCTTGGTGTAGAAGAGAGCTGACAAGAAAACATGACATATGAGGCTTGAGACTTTGCAGCAACAGGTGTAAAGGCAAAGCACCCCCACTATAGGTAACCCTGCTTTGTCAGGGGGGCTGGGTGAGATGATCTCCAGAGGTCCCTTCCAACCCCTGCCATTCTGTGACTTTGTGAACAGGGCAAAATGCTGCCTGGCCCATGACACTTCTCTACAACACCATGGGAAAACAGTGTCTCTCTGCATTCCCACGCTGCTGGGGTCGGAGCCCCTTCCTAGATTCAAGCACCCCCAGGAGAGCTCTTCCTGCCGCCGGGAGGGAACCGGGCGCGGCGCCTGCAGCACCACGGACAGCGCCCGCTCGGCGTGCACGGCCAGCGCTGGGAGCCCTCGTCCTGAGCCTACACACAGAGGGGACCTCCCGCCGGGAGACAGAGGACGAAAAAGCACCTGGAGCACCTCCCCTGTGAGGACTGGCTGGGACAGTTGGGGTGGTTCGTCCTGGAGAAGAAGAGGCTCTAGAAAGACCTTATAGCAGCTTTCCAGTACCTAAAGGAAGCCTGCAGGAGAGATGGGAAGGGACTTTTTATCAGGGAGTGTAGTGATAGGACAAAGGGTAATAGCTTTAAAATGAAAAAGATTTAGATTACATATTAGGAATAAATTCTTTACTGTAAGGGTGGTGAGGCACTGGAACAGGTTGCTCAGAGAAGTTGTGGATTCCCAGTCCCTGGAAGTGTTCAAGACGAGGTTGGCTGCGGCTTTGAAAGGTGTCTCTGCCTGTGGCAGGGGGCTTGGAAATAGATAATCTTTAAGATCCCTTCTATGATTCCATGAAAAATCATTCCCTACTTCCTGCATTATTATCCCAAATGCCCATCTACCCTGGTGATGGGTAAAGGGCAGAAGAGGGTAGAAAAGATCAATGGCTTTCCTATTGCTCTGTAGTGCCATAAGTAAAATATCTGTTATCATGGGACAGTAAATTTAATTAATACTTGTCAAACAGAAAGGAAAAAAAGCCAGAGGACCAACATCATTCCAGCTGTTCTTTGTTGTTTATATAAAGGAATAAAATCCAACTTCTATTTAATTAAGTATCCCACTAACAACAATCTGCCCTGGAGCTTTGAAAGCTCTTAATGCTAAAGGTTTTGTCTGGAGGACTGTCATCTAGTTTGATTATGATTTGCATAACATTACATAGTGGTAAGAAGGCTATTTGGAAGTGTGTTGTTCTGCTCTCTCATGCAAACTCATGTATTAAAAAAAGATAAAAAATAAATAAATAAAAAAAAATAGAGGGGAACAGAGATTGGACTTCAATAACCTGCATCATCAGGATTAGAAACAACCTAACAGATCTTCTAATGAGGCCTTCTGCATGTTTTCAGCACACTTCCATTTGGACTAGGGAAGTACTATTTAAAAAAGAAAATAGAACATTTTCCAGCATATTCACAGCCAAGCTGGTTCATAGTCACCTTCCCTCCACACACACCCCAAATGTACAGATCTATTTTTGCTGTGTATGTGTGCACACTGTAGACATTTTAGTTAGGCTTCAACATCTGTGTTTATTCTCTTTCTTTATCTTGTTTTCCCTTCTTCACAGTGTTACTCACAGCAGCCATTAAAGGCATCTGTTGTTAGATAAGCAAAAAAAGGAGTGGAAAAAGCTTAATGTGGAAGAAATTAGAGGAACATAGAAGTTGAATGATCATCTCACAATGACTCCCACTGCCATGACTTAGCCCCACACACCACTTCTGTTGCAGTACCGGTTATAAATGAGATTAAGAATGAGATTTTCTTCTTACAAAAATCAATGTGAATTTTGCTGGAGATTTCATCCCAGTCCAGGCTCCATCCTGTCCTTTTCTTTAACACATTTGCTTTAGAATGCCCTCTCTAGCTCTGTTAGCTTTTCACCATCTTTCTACTTAATGCAAGAAGTTTGGAACCACAAAGATCATCAGGTTTCCTTTATCGTGACTCCTCCTGGCTCACCTTTTTCAGCCCTTCCTTTGGATACTCTTCCACTGTTTAATGAATCTTAACAAGCAGTGTTCCAGCCCCATCTGTAGAGTTTCTCAGTTCATGTCAGTCAGTCCTATAATTCCCCATGGATAGCACCCAATTATCTGATTGCTATTAAATTAAGAGTTTAGTCTCTAAGTACCTTCCTCATAATGTTCCACTTTCAGAAGTGTTTTGTTCATTTTGTGACTGCATTTGTGATGGAAAAATTGGTTATATGTATGGGCTTTGTTAAGTACATGAACATCATAAAAAGTCAGAGTTTAGCTCTAATTTAATGAGCACTCTTGTTTTCAGCTGAATGTATTGATTGAACTACCACTGATTAGAAGACTTGAACATGCAATGTCTACAATAAATATCTATCCCAGAATTTATCCATTTTTCCACAGACATTTTTATTCTACAGAACAAATCTAGTTTACTTTGCATGATTTCTGAATATCTGTAAGCCATGGTCACTAGCTTCAGGGCTGCATGTGACCACCATCTGATGTTGGTGACTGAGAGCAAAAAATGCTCCTCCCGTGACTGCTCTGATCTGAGATATGCTACTTGAGGCAGAGAAATCTGCTCCCCACCCCCCCTTTTTTTTTCTTTTTTTTTTTTTTTAAACAGCAGATCCTTTCCTCCTTTCTAGGTGACTAATGCCAACTCAATCACCAACACAGTGCCTACTGTTTCATTAAACAAATGAACTCCACTGTTTTACGAGTGTTGATTTCATACTAAATAACCAAAGTGTGTGGGAACCTTAACCTGGAATTTTAGGTTCTGTTGGCTTTGCTAAAAACTTGCAGTAAAACTGCAATAGCAAAATAACTAATGGCTCAGGTGTGATACTTTCTGATATAACATAATACATGAGGAGAGATTGGCTGAAATCTGTAAGGTCTAGCATGCCCCAGATGTTTACATTTTTTACAACACTTTACATATTATCACTCTCTACAACTCCCTGAAAGGAAGTTGGAGCCAGGTGGGGGTCAGTCTCTTCTCCCAAGTAACAAGAGATAGAACAAGAGGAAATGGCCTCAGGTTGTGCCAGGAGAGGTTTAGGTTGGATATTAGGAAAAATTTCTTCACCAAGAGGGTTATCAATCCCTAGAACAGGTTGCCCAGGGCAGCGGTGGAGTCACCATCCCTGTCGGGATTTGAAAGACATGTAGATGTGATGCTGAAGAACATTTTAGTGGTGGACTTGGTAGTGCTAGGATAACAGCTTGATGCAATGATGTTAAAAATCTTTTCCAACCTAAACAATTCTATGATTCTATATATTTTTTTTCATCAGTGCAACAACAACAAAATAATTCTTTCCTATTAAGAAATATAAGTATTGTTTCAGATGTTTCATTCCTAGTAGCAGTGAATCACAGGAACCATATCATAACTAGAGTAAAATGAAAAATCTCCAGAGAAGAGAGCTGACATATGCTACATAGGGCCCATTTATTATTTTAACCCAATTGCTTTAGTAGTACTGCAGGTGTTCAGTGAGACTTGCAATGACCATTGCTTATTGAACAAGGTAAGATGTGGCCAAACAGAAGACAACTTAATCGCTGCAAATATAACAAGTCAAGAAGCTCACAGCATTTTCTGCACAATAACGAACATATCTTTCTGACATCATGCAAAGATCACTGTCATCTCCAAACCAGGGAGAATGAGGCTAGGTCTGGATTGTTTTTATCCCGGAGAAGGACAGAGATTTCTGGTAGAATTGGCAAGGGAATCTAAATACGCTGATGCCCTACCTAGGCAAACCACCTTTCCCTATTACTATATGAGGTGTCATAACTCCAGAAGAATAAGAAAGTAAGGCAAGGATTTCTAATTAACAATTTTCTCCTTCCCTTGTTTATTTTCCAACATTGTAAAGCCTAGATTCAAGCAGACAAAATCAAAATACGCAGCCCTAGGCAACAAACTCCTCCAAAGCCTTTTCTTAAGATGTCCACATTATTATACTTTCAGAAAAAGACAAAACTCTATCCTCTATCAGTAATGGTTGCTATTTTTGGTTCTAATAGGGAAAAAAACTTTTAAGCCTGGTTACTTAGCCAGGTTTTGTTTATAAAACATATTATACAATATTCTTGTTAATAGAAAATGAAGGAGGAAAAAACCTGCTGAATTCTAACTTACAATTAGCCTCTCTGAGCACTGAAATAGTCTTTTTGCAGTAAGGAACACAAATCCCCTTCTTTTGAATAGCTTGGAGAGAAGTGGTGCACCTCAAAAACAGAACAGAAAACACTGTCAATTAAGTAAGATGTATATGTAGGAGCTAAGAAGAAATGGAGTAGCTATATTTATTTAAGCTATTCTTTTTTGCTTTTTTTGCCTTTTTTTTTTTTTTGTAGTTGTTCCCACTGAGTATTTTAATTGAAAAATGCCTATGAAACCTAGAATATTCAAGAAAATACACTATCAAATGACAATTTTATACTCTCATTAAATCTTGAAATAACAGTAGCAGCTTGATGCCATGTTGAATGAATTGTAGTACTTGGAGAGTTGTGGGATGACACTGTCACTGACATATAGTTTTCTATGCAAAGTTATGGGTCATGACCTTCAAAACTGAGGTAGAGGGCTATTCTGCTCATAAGTCAGAAGAAATCAAGTCCATTCCTTTTTGCTTCCCAGTCTTGTTCCTGTTCAGACCAACTAGCCTTAGCCCACAAGGGACAGGGCTCTGAGATGAAAGAAGGCAGAAGACATGAAACTTATCTTCTAGTTCTGAAGACAGACAGAGGCTATAAACAGTGTGATGTGGGTACCCACAGCCCCAATCCCCTTCTCAGCCACCTGTATCAGCTTGGTTGTGCCCCCAGGCAGAACAAAGACCCTCTCTTTCTTCAGGTAGCTCCACATAAACCTTAACAGTAGGAGGTTTGTACCTTACATATTCTAACAACTGGCATGGATCCACCTGGATGGAGACCATACCTGTCAATGAAAAGAGATTTCCACATAGCTGCACCACTGTGATCCAGAGGTAGAGGTCATGGGTCAATAACCAGCGATCATGCCAGATATTTCTAGAGTGTGCATATTTCATTTTTCAGGATTGAGATTGTAAAATGTCAACCTTTGTTCTGGTCTATAGTGAAAATTAATAACTTTAAAATTACTCACAGACCATTTTTCACCTTTTCCTCCAAAGCACATGTTACCCCACAAAGCAGCAGTGAAGTCAACAGCTCCAGAGATGTGATAAAAAATCTCTTTACTTGTATCTTTGGGAAAATGGAGCTACCATGAGTCTGGAGCCTGAATACCTGGGGTCTATTCCCTGATCTGTGATCTTCTGCATCTAAGATCCAAGCTCCTAGTCTAGCCCTGAAACCCTATCTTTGCCACTGGTGCAATAACATGGGATGATGAAAATAGCCCCACAATCTGGTTTTAAGTACTCAAGATTATAATTGCCCTTCACACGACCTCTGAACCAACCCTGCATAGCCCTGGGTTCACACCTCACTTCATGATGGAAAGTTTTAACAAATTGTGACGAAACCTCAATAGCTGAAAGCAAGACAAAGGCATCTTTTAATCGTCAAATTAGCTGGAGGGAAGAGCTGGAACTGCTTTCACTCTGGAAAGAAGGGGAAATCATTAAAGGAAATCATCCCCTTTTCTTTTTCCGAGTAATTAGAAGAACCATCTGTATGTTCATTCCACTACAGTTAAGGGTGTAGATTAGCATTTCAGAGAGATTTAAGTTCAGCTAGCAATACTTTGATGTGTTAACATGAATGATGCTAAAATTTCTAAGGCCCTCGATGTTATACAAGTTAAAAAGGGTACACATGTCACTTTCCAGTCACTCTTTTTAAATGACTATTCAGCAGAGACAAATTTATATTCAGAGAATTTTCCTTTTATCCCTAAAAATATATTAAATAAATAATACTAGGTTCCCATTAAAATAAATATAGTATTTACATAATGCCCAGCTATAACCCTGTGGATCTGTACTACCAGACATGGCACATGTTGCCAGAAAGAAATCAAAATTGTACAAAAGGCTTATAAAAACATCCCGATATAAACAACTTAAGTAAGCCTTTTAGCTATGACTGTTTCTACCCAATAGGAAAAATAATCCCTCAATATTTCTTCTGTCACTTACAAGGGTATAGCAAAATTTTTGGCACACAGTCATAAATAATTAAAGCACATTGAAAAGAGAAAATGAAAACAGAGATGTTCTACAGACTTAGTTTCACATATATAAAACACAACAATCTCTAGTGTGGGACCACCTCTGGTTAATCTGGAAACAAATCTTTTCTACTATTAGTTCTCTGAGTACTATAGAAATCTGCATTTGACCTGAGGCAGAATGGAAATTATAAGATAACATAATGGACCCAGCAGGCCTCATAAATAAAAGACCATGGGACGTCTAAATTGTTCAATACAGACATCTCCATGATTGAAATTAACTCATATGGCTAAGTGAAGCTGAATTCAGATTTCCCAGGATCCTTTGTGACTGTCCAATTCTCTTAATACACTTGTTAAAGTCATTAGACAAAGTTCTGCCCTTTTATTTACCAATAAATGGTAAACGCCAGCTCCAGCAAGGCTAGAATTGCTCTCTGTGAACCTGAGTCTGCACCCATCATCCATCATTATAACTAATCAAATAATTTAAAATAAAAATGCCTGTCCCAGGCAAGAGAGCTTTGAGTGATGGCCACAATTTTAAATTTCCCAGTCATATAGTGAAAAGAACATCTTTTCCATTGAAACAAAATTAAATCACCAAGGAAAATCTCAATATTCTAGAGCTGGGCACTGCAAACCACTAATAGGTCTCACCATTTCTTACAGACCCCTCTGGAAGCCAAAACCAGTGGACTTTGGGGTGTTACTCTTTCAGGACCAATTTCCAGGACATTTTAATGACAACAAGCTGTATTGCTTTGCTCATGGAATTGGAAAAGCAAACCAAAATATATAAAGAGAGAAAGTATACAAATAGAGGCCAAAAAAAATAATCTGATTTATACATACAAGAAGGGCTCAGTCTTGGAACTACTTCTCTTAACACTTTTATCAGTCATCTGGATGAAGGGATTGAGGGCACCCTCAGTAAATTTGCAGATGACACCAAGCTGGGCAGGAGTGTTGAACTGCTTGGAAGTAAGGAAGCTCTACAGAGGGATCTGGACAGGCTGCACTGATGGGCTGAAGCTGATGGTATGAGGTTCAAGAAGGCCAAGCACCAGATCCTGCACCTGAGTCACAGCAACCCCCTGCAAAACTAGTCTTGGGAAGAGTGGCTGGAAAGTTGCCTGGCAGAAAAGGACCTGGGTTTGTTGGCTGACAGTCAGCAGTGTGCTCAGGTGGCCAAGAAGGCCAACAGCATCCTAGCTTGTATCAGAAATAGTGGGGCCAGCAGGACTATGGAAGCGATCTTACCCCTCTACTTGGCACTGGTGAGGCTGCACCTTGAATCCCGTGTTCAGTTTCGGGCCCCTCACTCCCAGAAGGACCTTGAGATGCTAGAGTGTGTCCATAGAGCAAAAAAGCTGGTGAGGCATTTAGAGCACAAGCCTTATGCAGAGTGACTAAGGGAACAGGGGTTGTGTAGCTGGGAGAGAAGGTGGCTCAGGGAAGACCTTCTCACTCTCTACATCTGCCTGAAAAAAGGTCATAGTGAGGTGGGGGTTTCTCTCTTCTCCCAAGTAACAAGTGATAGGAGAAGAGGAAATGGCGCCAAGTTTTTCCAGGGGATGTTTAAGTTGGAGATTAGGAAAATTTCTTTCCTAAAAGAGTTGTCAAGGCCTGGCCCATGCTGCCCAGGGAGGTGCTGGAATCCTCATCCCTGAAGGGATTTAAAAGCTTTGTAGAAGTGGTGCTGAGGGACATGGTTGTGCTGGGTTAATGGTTGGACTTGATGATGCAATCAAAATGATTCTATGATTCTAAGAATTTGGCCTTGCTTGGACATAGTTCAAGGAGAATCTGAATTCCTCCAGTTTGGAATCTTAATTTTCAGAACACACTCTAAGAAGGAAAATCCTGCCATTCAATGTGCAAATAAGGAACTAAACCACAAAGTACCTGAGTGACTTTCTCAACAGGAGAAAGAAATAATAAGAGAGAGAGAGACATGGGTCTTTAAACCCCATTGCTAACCCCTGAAATACCTTTGCTCCACAAATGAAAGCAGAACACGGAGGATGCTGGTCCAAATGGCAGTGGTTCAAAATGTGAAGAATGACAAGGGAGGAAAGAAGCAGTTTATTTGGCTGCATTAATTTTTCAAAAGAGCTAATATCATGGCGTCATCTCGTTACCATGTCCAGGAGTATTGTTCTTGACTTCTACAGGCCAAGGATTTTACCAAGACAATATTGAAATGATGTTGCTAACATACTCTATTGATTCATTCAATTTAAATGAAATAGCACCTTGTGTCATACCAAGCTGATTAAATTTGAATACACACAGCCAAAAAGAAATGGGAGTCTGTAATACCCTCTCAGGTTCCTGATTCATAATGTGGAAGTTTCCTGCTAAAATAGATTATCATTTAATACAGTGTGATAATATGTGAAGAGATAGCTATTCACAAGGATTTAACTTATCCCAGTGAGATACAACTCCCTGGGCTTCCAGTGGGGTCACTTGAACATGAGGCTGAGAGAAGGTAGATAAAAAGCAGATAAGTTCAACTACTGAGTGGTTAGATACCAAACTTTACCTGTCCCTTATAAAATGACACCCAAATGACTTTGGTTTCACACTTTAGAGAGACATCATCTCCATTTGTGAATAGATGAGATTATATATATATATTTTCTTTCCTGTTCTGTTAAACTGAATCAGTTTATGAGCTGATAATATGTGTCAGGATTCCATTCTCTGATTAACACCTGTTACTACTTGCTTCAATTACACACTCTTTAGGCTACTTTTTACTATATAATACATAACTTCAACGTCAAAAGGGCACAGAAGGACACATCTGAATGAACAGAGTAAAATAATTTATTATAGCTACAGTGCTTTGCCCACTCAAAATACCCCATTACCAAGGGAGCAGTTTCCCTTTTGTCCCATTTCTCTCTGAAGTTAATGCTCCTTGACTACAATGAATCACAGTAGTTGGTGCTACCCATTATCAGGACAGCAAAAGTAGTCTATAATTCATAATACAGCAATTTTAAGCCACTTGAAATGCTTTTTGCACTCTATTTTCTGCCATGTATGGCAGCAGTTGCCACCATCCAGTCTAGCTGGTTGGTTGCTATACACAGACTTATTTCATGTGACTGAAATTACACACTGCTTGAAGGCCACCAAAATGCTACAGAAGCAGAGAGGAAGAAACAAGATAGCAAAGAGATTACAGAAGCTGTGACCAGTTGAAAAACATACTTCATGTCAGTGGGTCTTAGAGGAGACAATCAAAAGCATTTGGATGCTACAGCATTGCCATACATCCAGGTCCCCAGACCCATGATAAAAGTGCTCAGCCTGAGCTAAGGTGAGAATAAATTCAGAACTGAAGTAATCAAAAAGAAGAGGGTCACACTAGAGACATTTGAACAGATAGGCCTTTAAATAATAGAATCATAGAATCATTAGGGTTGGAAAGGACCTCTAGGATCATCAGTTCCAACCTTCATCCTAACATCTATCTACCCACTAGACCATAACCTCAAGTGCTATGTCTACTCGTTTTTTAAACGTCTCCAGGGATGGTGACTCCACTACCTCCCTGGGCAGCCTGTTCCAGTGCCAAAGCACTCAGTGACGAATTTCTTCCTAATATCCGATCTAAACCTCCCCTGATGCAACTCGAGGCCATTTCCTCTCATTTTATCATTAGTAATTTGGGAGAAGACACCAACACCAGCCTCACTACAACCTCCTTTCAGGTAGCTGCAGAGAGCAATAAGGTCTCCTCTCAGACTCCTCTTCTCCAGACTAAACAACCCCAGTTCCTCAGCCTCTCCTCATCAGACATGCTTTCCAGACCCCTCACCAGCCTCATTGTCCTTCTCCGGACCCACTCCAGCACCTCAATGTCCTTCTTG
>JAAGNO010008261.1:35135-60056 GCA_033439905.1 Ceryle rudis
ACAGGCCAGGATGCTGTTGGCCTTCTTGGCCACCTGGGCACACCGCTGGCTTAGGTTCAGCTGGCTGTCCACCAGCACACCCAGGTCCCTTTCTGCCAGGCAGCCTTCCAGCCTCTCCTCCCCAAGCCTGTAGCATCGCCTGGGGTTGTTGTGACCAAAGTGCATGACCTGGCACTTGGCCTTGTTAAACCTCATCCCATTGACCACAGCCCATTGCTCCAGCCTGTCCAAATCCCTCTGCAGAGCCTTCCTATCCTCAAGCAGATCGACACTCCCACTTAATTTTGTGTCATCTGCAAATTTACTGAGGGTGCATTCAATCCCCTCATCCAGGTCATCGATAAAGTTATTAAACAAGACTGGTCCCAAAATTGAGCCCTGAGGGACACTGCTCGTGAATGGTCACCAACTGGATTTAACTCCATTTACCACCACTCTGGCCCGGCCATCCAGCCAGTTTCTACCACCAGCTTCTCCAGCAGAATGCTGTGGGAAACAGTGTCAAACGCCTTACTGAAGTCCAGGTAGACAACATGCACCACTCTTGCCTCATCCACTAGGCAGGTCACCTGATCGTAGAAGGAGATCAGGTTGGTTAAACAGGACTTGCCCTTCATGTTGGCTGGGTCCAATCCCCATGTTGTCCTGCACTTGCCATGTGATCATCCCCAAGATGAACTGTTCCATAATCTTCCCTGGAACCAAGGTCAGGCTGACAGGCCTATAGTTCCCCAGATCGTCCTTCCTGCCCTTCTTGCAGATCGGTGTCATGTTGAGAAGTCTTCAGTCATCCGGGACTTCCCCAGTTGACCAGGATTGCTGATAAATGATGGAGAGAGGCTTGGCAAATTCTGGTCTCTAACCTATCTATTCCAGCAGCCTATCTCTAGTAATATATCTTGGGAGAAGAAAAGGGGGAGTAGAAATAGTACATAGTGATGCTTTCTCTGTGATGACCTTCCATCAACCAATATTTTAGGTTCTTTTGAGACACTGGTTTAATTCAGAGAGGCTTGGATCCATGGTCATTTCTTCCACAAATCTGTCTAATTGCAAATCTGAAACAATCTCATAAAAAAAACCTGTCACATTTTAATAACACAGCTTCGCTTTTCAAGCCATTTGCCTAATTGATAACTTTATGGGTTTCTTCCTAGTTTCTGCTTCCTCATGTCCTGCCACATAATTTGCTTGCTACACTGAACCCATAAAGATATCAATCAAAAGATAACAGTCTTTAAAACCAAAGCAGCAAATTTAAAATGTGTCATCTTTTTGGCAGAGAATGTGTCTGAATGCCTGACTTCTTTAACCTACAAAACAAGAAAAAACCTCCAAATTTAGTACTGTTAAAGTCACAGTTCGAACTTCAAAATGGAAGACTATGTAGCCTACAGGAGCTGGCACTTCTGCCGAATTAGAAAAAAACACTGTTGGGATGTTGTCACTAAAAGTGATCAACATAACAGATATTGCATGAAACAAAGATAAGTTATTGTTAAATTTTAATAAGTTTTTGTTCCCATCCCTTCCTCAGCAATTCTCTCCTGTCTTCATTAGTTAATTAGTTCTGCCTGGAGCAGTAAGCTTGTGATGCTTAAGAAAAACCAGAAAATCAGTAACTCAAGAGACCCTCAGAAGCTTTGATCATTTATTCACTCATTTTAACCTACAAATCTTCCCTTTTCTTTTCCTCTTTGAAGATTTCTGCTAAAACTCCCACAGGAGTTCTCAAGCACTCTGTAACTGAGGTCCTTTCAGGTGATCTTCTTGTAAACACCTTCAATCTCATGTTGCTATAGAGAGTTCTCTGCAGAAGCTGGATGCCATGGAATAAACACATTAACCAGCTAGTCAGAGCTTCTCCAGATGATTAAGCATCTCTAATGAGATAGCGAAGACATGAATTAACTTAGCACTTTTGACTTCTAATTTCACCCTCTTAACAAAAAAACAGTAGAAGGCACCTATGAAACTGCTTTGATCTGGACAGTGCTTTGCCAATGGTAGCACTGCAATAAGTCACTGCAAGCCTCACTGAAAATCAAAAACAGTGTTTACTTCTCTATATAATGATCATTTTTTCCTACAATAACTTAATTAATTTAGAATTTAATAATTAAGAATATCTTGCCTCTATTACTCAACAAGAACAGTAGCTTAATCTCAGATGAAAAGAAGCTGAGTATTTTTGAAACTCCATGCATATGATCTGGAAACAATATTGATTTAGTTTGCATGGTTAGTGCTAATAGCTGTAAACACTACTAGAAGAAAACACAAAGTATGTGTTAAAAAATTTCTTCCTTCTCCAAGTAAAAAGCCACATCTTTGACCTTTTGTTGTGCTATCTACATGAGAGTTGCACGTTTCCCAGCAGAGCCACTGATTTCAGGTTAGCTATTTCTTTAAGTTTAAACTCATTTGTGATTTAAAACTATTCATAACAGCACTGGGATTAATTTATTTCCTGGATGACTGGAAAGTTTATATTGCAACAAGGAATTTCCCAACATAAACTGTTTCCAGAATGACAATCACCCTGTAAAAACCTGAATATAACTGCTTTAAAACGAGTGCTAGTGAAACTCACAAACCAAGACAGAGGCATATTCCCCACCTTTTCTGTTAGGGAGAATTCGTTTGTGATAGAGCCTATTACAACATCAGACTGAGGCCAAATGAATTCGTTTGTGATAGAGCCTATTACAACATCAGACTGAGGCCAAATGAAGAGAGTAGAATGAGGAGTCAGGAATTCCTGAGTTGTCCTTAGTCTACCTTTGCCTGAGCCTCAGGAGTGCAATTGGTATTCTAAACACACAGAGTGCTTCAAGCCCTTATCCTTGCAACTATTAATCACAGAATATTCTATTCTGAAGCAATACAAGAACAAGGATTTATAAATATTTTATCATGAAGTTGTACAGGAGTGAAGATTTTGCTTATGAAGCTGGGATTCCAGATCTTTTGATAAGCATACCAAAACAGTACATGTCCTTTCAAAAATGTGCACCTTGATAAAGGTTACAGATTTGACCTTCCCAGCCCCATCGGTGGCAAGGAATTTAGCTGATTAAGCTCTTGAATTATGGATCTTTCAAAAATCAGTTTCCTTTTCAGCTTACGTCACTTGCCAGCTCACAGCAAGGACAGCCAAGGAACTCTGGTGGCTGCATGACAAGTGTATGACTGCCTTTAAAGTTTCCCAGCTCTGGGCACCTACTCAGCTCTGCAGAACTTGAGAAGACTCTTTTTATTTTTGCTGTTGCAGAATTGCCCAGGTCCAAATTTCCACATGCTTGTGCTGAGCTAACCAGCCAACAGGTTGTAATGTCAAGGCTGCTATTAGAGTCCAGAAACTGATTTGCTTCAAAATGCAGAACTCCTTTAAATAGCAGAGGCAGCTGGTTTAACTTCCAGTTCCTCTCCCTGGCTCCTACTGCTGACTTGCTTCTGCCCCTCAGGTCTGCTGCTGAAAGTGTTTGGGCAGCTGCCTGAAGAGCTGAGCCTGGCTTAAAAATAACACTGCAAGAAGCAAAATGGTTGAGAACCAGGGTTGACTCACAGACTATTCCCAATCCACTGTATCGCTGACTCACCACAGCAGTCCCAGGGGCTGGAGGTGGACAGACCATGGTTCTGACACAGTCCTTTGTGCCTTTCTGATAGTGGCATAAAATACATTGGCCTTTGCAAAGTGACACAAAGGGTGCCCAGAGATCTGATAAAGAGCCCAGACTGAAATAGAGAAGACTGTACTAACAGCTCAATATTTCCAAGGAAAAGCTTATTTGACCAGATCATTTGCCTGTGTTGCCCTGAAATGTCCTCATTTCAGGGTGTCACTAGAGAGAGCCATTCACATATTTTTAACCTTTCCCTTCTACATGTTCTATTGCTACCCAAGAGATCCGGCTTATTTTTGCTGCATCCAACAAATTTTTCAGTAAGTGGCAGCCAGATCTATAGGAGTCATCTTCAAAAATTATACACAAAACTCCAGTGGGTACTAGACAGGGGGGCAGAAAAACAGATATCCCTGCACAGACAGCAGCCAGACCTCTCTCCTACAGCCTTGGCTAAGAGTGTAGGGGCACAAATGGCCACAGATACTTGTCACGTTAAGACTGGAAGTGAGACACTTGCCTGCCAGAGTCCAGGGGCTTCACTGTGAAGTTTTGCAAAGGCAAAAGGTCTATCCGGGAATCCTGTATCAGGGCCCTGGCTAAGGGGCTTGCACCTGACACTCTTGTGTCCATCCAGTGATGAGGCTCCTGCTGAAATGATGGTTACCTGTTTCAGAGACCAGTTAAGGACTTAGGCTGAGGCAGCTTAAAAGTTAAACAAATAGCTTTGATTTATTAAAGCAACAGAATGGTTCAGAATTGACATTGATAAGGCACTGACTACAAAAAGATCATTGAGCTCAAGAATTCTCAGGCAACATCCGATGCAGTTGAAAGCACTGGCCCGAGTTACAGAGCTAATAGATAACAGAAATAAAAGTTGCACTGGATATTGAAGGCACAGTTCTTACCAAGAAAGCATCCCTGTCTTGGCTGGAGGAAGAGGAGCACAGCCTGTCAACTGTCTCAGAAAGAGACTTTTCAGTCTTCTCCCCACCACCCTGAGGAGATGTATTCCCTTAGTGATTTTTATATCCTAATTCTGTATGTCCCTACCTTCTAGGTGATGTTTAGCATGATTTGGGTAGAGAGCTGAGTAACATAGTTATGTATGTTTAGCATGTACTCCTTTAGGCTCATTACTGTACTCAGGGGCATATACGTTAATATTAATTTTGCCATTAATTAAGCAAAGGTCTCCTCAGGCACTCCAGCCTTCAAGATTTAAGCAAGAGTTGTTTGTTCCTGTTGGTTTATCCAAAACAAGGCCATCTTATCTTCAGAAGACTCCCTCCTTTGACTGTTTGCCATGCCAACTTAGCAGATCTCCACCCCCAGCGGATATCCAGAGATAGCACAAGAATCTCACAGTCATAAACATCTCAACCTTCCTCCTGAAGCACACTAAATTAGCTGTATTCCTGTCTCACGGCAAGCTAGGACATTACGCCACAATCCCAAAGTAACACTTGTCAAATCCATAAGTGTTTTGTGCCCCAGCGTCAATACTGTGTATAAATAAGTAGTACCTGGAGAAAGCTGGCCCTACGGTGAAGAAAGTTGTCTCACTGTCAAGTAGGGCTGTGCACATGCATAGTTACTACAGAGGAGCTAAAAAAGGCTGTGGTGGCTTCTAGCTGCAGGAGTTCAAACACAGACCTTGCGTATAAAAGCAGAGGAATGTCATCCTGAGGGAGAGGAATATTTGATGGCAAATGATCCAGCCTCATTAGCAGCAGAGACAAAGCCTAGTTTAGGGACTACTCTCAGGGGTCTTGTTGATGGATCAGCTGCAGCCCCTGACTGCAACATTTTTCCAGCCCTGTCCTCACCTTCTGCATGTCCCCGCTGCTCATACCATTTATTGGGTGCATAGTCAGCTCCCTACATAGCTTACCCTTCTCAGAGTACCCGTCTCCCTCAAATAGCCAGCATAACCCTGTTGCACCAGGCTACTGTCTGCACCCACCCCACTGCTGCCATTTATAGCACCACAGCTGGGTGCTGGGTATTTGCTTTCCTATTTGCTCTTTCTCAGGTTCACAATACCCTATCGAAAGCTCCAGAAAAGCAAATACTCTGGGGCTGCTTTTCCTAGAGTTCACTGTTCTCATGAAAGATTCATAGGAGCTCAATATGAGTTTGTCCAAGAGAAGGTTAAAAGGTGAAGCTGTTCCAATCTACCACAGACATAATGAGAGTTGGAGGCCAAAGCTGAAGCTGTATTAATTAATGTTAAAAATAAGGCACAAAACATTAGCTATGAAGATAATTGGACATTGGAGCCATTTTCTGAGAACATGGAACCTCTGTAGCTTAAAATATTTCTAAAGATTTTAAGATTTAAAGATTGATTTACCTTTCTTGAATGCATTCTGCAGCTCACAGAGGACTTGAACTCTTGAAGCAATGACTGAGTTTGCTTATGCTGTATACAGAATCCAATTAGCCAGAGAAAGATCCCCTGTTACCTGAGGACAATATGCATCTCAGGAAGTAAGAGAAGTATATACTTTTCTATGCATTGAGTTAAACCTTTCATCTGTGTCTGATGTACATTCCTTCTCCTTGAGTGGGGATTTGAGTGTGCAGCTTGTTAAGAATTTTTACTTGTATTTAAAACCATCAGCAAAGATGTTCATGAACTATGTGTTACATCCCTGAGCCACAAGCACAGCTTCAGATCGAAGCTGGCATAAATAGCTCTGTGATGACAAAGGCTCAGGACTGAAATTAAATTACAGGGAGAGCAGCTGAGCATTTCCTAAACAAAAGACTGGTACTGGAACAAGTACTGACACATTTAAAAGCTAGACAGAAGCAATTCAAGAGTCTCGTGTGTGTTCATCATACTTGCTAAAAGTATGCTTCACTCCTTGCGCTACTTTAATCAGGCAGCCATGTATAGTATTAAAACACACTTCTCTCATCAGACTGTCTCTTCTCTGTGTGCCTCTTCTCCATCTGTAACTCTTCTCAGCATAAAGAGAGATTGCCACGCAGCAGAGGGACTACACAGTTTTTATTTTAAGGTGAGAGAAGGCAAGAATTCTATCTCCTTATGAGCTAAGCAGGGGATCTGCTCCCACATCCACAGATATGGAAGGAAACGTTTGTACTGGTCACAGCAGACTGCATATCTGGCCCATTTTTCTCTAGACTTTTTCTCCTAACAATGCAACATAACTGAAATAACTATGAAATCTATGTAGGTTGGGTTTAAATTTGGGGGTTTTTTTTGTTTTGTTTTGGCAACAGTTATTAAGAAAAAAGTGTGGGGTTTCCTACCTGTTGGATTTATTTATTGAATATCATCGTCGAGGAGAGTTGGAACTGTATGAAGTACTTAAATGGATCCGCAGTTAGGAAAAAGCTCTGTAAATAATATGTGCAATTTTTGTACTTATTATTACAAAAGTGGACTCTTGGAGAATCAGTCCATCACAGACCTTTGCAAATCTCAGCATTTCAATCTTTCCAAAGGAGTCCCTTGCACACAGGGATACATATGTCCAATGCATTCCTTTGGTACATGTAAGGAACATTAAACCCCTTTGAACCCATGAAGGTGGCTCTCAACTGACTGCTCAAATCAGCCCCCTCCACTTCCGTGGGCACAGCCCTGCACATTTCTCCTTTGCAGATTGGCAACTGCCTCTTAGCACTTCATGTTAATGGAATTGCAACTTAAATACACTGTCAGATGACTCTTCCTGCTTGATGGATAAATAAATGGATTTTTTTCAGTTTGAAGGAAGAATTAGAAAACTATTATGAAAACTAGCTTAGGATAAACATTTAAAAAAAAAAGAGGGATATGACTGGAGTAAAACAAACAAACAAACAAACAATCCACACAAGCAAACAAACAAGCAAACAAACAACAAACAAAGCAACGTACAAATTTCATTCTGGGTAATGTTTTTCCCATTTGGAGTTACATCACCTTTTCATCCATCATCAAGATACACCATGTCAGTATGAAAAGTCAAGGTTGCTTTTTGAGCAAATAAACAGCAACATGAAAATTAAGTGTTTGGTCAATTCTGGAGTGATGCTTTTTCAAAATGCTGAAGACAGACATGTTTTTAACATTCTTCTCCTCCCTTTTTTCCCCTCCAGCAGAATCTATATTGTAAGTTCAATTCAAATTCTCTCCTCTCCATGCTCTCAAGAAACCCTCCAGTCTTGTTGTAAATTTGCTACTGAAAAATCATCCACCCACCCTTTTGCTAAGGGCACTCAAGCACCCAGACACTCCTGGGGAGCTATCCCCATTGTAGCTAGTTCCCTTCCCTGGTACCATCTGATACCTTCTCCTCTGCTCCTTTCCGCCACACTAGCAGCTCACACCAACACTGCTAAACCTTCCAGGAGTAAAAATGTTAACAACATGGTATATCTAACTTCCCTGAGTTTCAGGCTGTTCACAGCATCACAGAAGTATTTGGTGGAAAGGACCTCTGAAACCATACTGCTGCGCACAGCACACCCATTCAGCAATGATTTCCTTTAAATGAAGACTTGAAAATCATCAAGGATTTCACACCCTCTCTGAACAACCTGTCCCAGTGCTGCATCCTGCTCATGAACAAGTTTTTCTAACATCCAGATGTACCTTCCCAGCAGCAATTTGCATCTGTGATCATACTGAGTTCAATCCAGCGTGGATTTAACTGAGTCATGTCTAACTGTAACTTTCAGTATTCTCACATAGAAAGACTTAAAATGGATAGGAGTTGGTATTGTTCAAAGCTGAAATAGCATCAGCTGTAGGGTTAGGGTCTCTTCATCAATGAAGTAATCTAGTTTACAGCCTGAGTCCTGATGGGATTTGAACCCCTCTCAAGAAGGTGTTTTCAGCAGTGTTTTGTTAGATGGTCTCATGGAACAAAGGATGAAGGTGGAACTTCTTTTTCTCTTTCTATTCTCTTCCACCCTACAGTTCTATCAGTGTCATGAAAGAATGGACATGGCTAACATTGGAAAAGATTTAATGGAGGAAAGTGGCTTCTGAAGCCCAGAACTTCTACATGTTTAGTTGAGCATCCTTGCTTACATCAATTTTGTGTGTAACAAGCCATTCGCCCTGACAACTACACCTGCCCACCCTGTGCCTGGCAACCTCCACTCTTATAGCTTTGTATAATTTGTAAGGTATACTCATGTCCATCCATATAGATCTACTGCACATAAGGAATAAATCATGTTTATACAGGAGTTAGGACACTGAGTTTAGTGCTCTGAGCTCATGTTCCTCAATTAACTTCAAATTTCCCTACGATTGTCATGCCTACAGAGCCAAAGCATCATTCAGATAACGACCCTGTTCTTCTAAGCAGCACCTTCTCCATCCTGTCTATAACCAAAGCTCTAGGTCAGCCACTTTATGGTGCAATCTGACAAAGCCTGACCAACATCAGCAGAGCTGGGGTGAGAATATCCTCTCCTGGCTGCAGCTTCTGTGCACACAGTTTACAGGCTGTGCCTTTGGGCACCTGCCACACAATGGTGAGCAGATTCCTCCCATCATGAATTCTCAACTCAAACAGGTCACTGCAAGTCTTTGAAGATAACATGCAAAAGACATGAGCAATCATAGAATGGTTTGGGTTAGAAGGGACCTTAAAGATTGTCTAGTTCCAATCCCCCAGTCATGGGCAGGGACACATTCCTCTAGACCAGGTTGCTCATAGCTCCACCCAGACTGGCCTGGAACACTTCCAGGGAGGGGGCATCTACAGCATCTCTGGGCAACCTGTTCCAGTGTTTCATCACTCTCATAGTAAAGAATTTCTTCCTTGTATCTAATCTAAATGTACCCTCTTTCAGTTTGAAACTGTTACTTCTCATCCTATGTCTACACTCCCTGACAAAGAGTTCCTTCCCATTTTTCCTCCAGGGTCCCTTCAAGTGCTGGATGCCAAGTAAGAACAGAAAATGCCATTTTTATTCAACAAGCATGGAAGTCCTGAAATCAAATAAATTCACACTGTCAAGGCTGCTGCTGCTGCTATTCTCAGAAGCATGGTGACAACGGTGCCCAGACCTCTACCACACTGCATGATTGCAACAGCAGCTAGGCTACCTTGGGACTTCCCATGTTCAATGTAAAGTGACACACGCAAGTGGCAAAGCACAGCTGTCCTCTAATCCTTGACTAAGAATTTTATTTTATAAAAGAAACTAAATCAAATATTCAGCCCAGTCCATCTGGCCTTGGCATGGTGAGGAATTGAGTGATCTTAGCAAAGGGTTTAGACTGCTAGAGAAGTAAAAAGAGCTTGTTGACATTTTTCATCAAAAGTTTTGCCAAAAATCTAGGCTCTCAACTAAACAGCAATTGTAGTACAGAGTGTCTGTAGTCCATAAAAATTTATATTCTGACCAAAAGAAGAAAGCCACATAAATCTGAAATATTCTACCAGGATATCCCATTATGCTACTCCCTGGTATATTTAGGAAATAGGACTTGAAGGGAAATCCTAAGGCACTGCCTCCAGCTGACAGCCACCCTGTATTATATAATCTTCTTTAATCAATAGATTCAGCTAAAAATTAAGAGCATCTATGTTTTTTGTCCCTGTACCTCCTCCTGAGGGCCTGGTCCAAATCCAGCTGCCAAGAGGCAATAGAAGCCTCTTCAACTTGCAGTTAAATAAATCCCAGGGATATCTTAGTGATAACATGGTCCTGTCCTCCAGCGGTGCAAAAGACTCAGCAATGAGACCTGAAAAATGGGTATATTTTGGTAGGTTCTGTGTGTCCCAGCCTTGCATGAGTCAAAAAAGGGAAGCCATGGTGGTTAACAGTAGGTGAACACCATGGTAGATAAGAGCAGACTGGCTTACAGGTTGTCCTCCTCTTCCTCTTCTAATCCTCAAACCTGTTAATTACCTATTCTCATAGTTAACCACAGGCCTACAAAGAAACTCAACCCAAGTCAAGGCTGTCTCATGCAGAATCTCATTCACAATGGAAAATAGCCTATAGTCTAAAAGATTAGTAATGATTTTATAACAAAGTAAACAAAGAATACACTGAATTTGGGAAGAGAGTTGTTTTGTCAATATTTGGCTACCATGACAAGATTTCAAAGGGAAAGTTGAGAAAATCCTTCATTGTTTTAATTGCCATTAAGTTCCAGAAATTATTTGCAAAGAGGCACCTGGGCCCATCCCATCATCTGGGTTTCTAATCTGTGTGACAATTACAAAATAAATTCCCCAGGCAATTTAAAAACTGGCTAGAATACCTTGGTGTTTTCCAAGATTATGACAGAAAGAAGTGCAACAGAGAAAATGTTCATGAGCAAAATGCTAATAGCTGGATGGGTTTTGCTTTTGAGTGTTTATCAACCCCACTGGCCTTTGTCAGAGAGACCACAAAGAGTAAGCGGGGCCTCTTTTTAAATGTGCAACCAATGGAACAAAAGGACATTCAGATTTAATCAATTTCAATGTGCCATTTTCAAATAGGTTTTCTTTAAATTATTCAAAAGAGAAAAAGAGAAAAAGTAAAGTAATAAAATGTAATGATTCTCATTAACTGCTATGAATTGAATGTTTCAGAGTTTAATTTTGGCAATAACTGTGAGTTTTTCACATTTTCATCAGGTGAGGTCTTATTTCCAAGTAAAGCGACAAAACTTAAATGTGGACTCCAACCCTTCTGTTTGGATGCTGATTTCAGACTGGGCCCATTTTAACATAATTTGTCTCATAATTGCAAATAACCAAAATAACTTTTTTCTGTCTAAAATGCCATCTGCATTTCTCTTTAATAAATCTTGATACATGAATCATCTGTATTTTTGTACTGTTGTCAAAAGGACATAAAAACCTTATACCCAGAGTCGAAATGCTGTGAGGCTAGATGACATTTGCAAAGAATGCCTTCTCAGAATAGTTTTCCACCTAACCTTTAATAAAGTTCTTTTCCATATATTTATTACTGTCAATAGAAGATTGTGTCCTGTAATAAAATATTTACAGAATTTCTATGTCTTTGTTGTCTAGGTCTTCTGGTTCAAAGCACCATTTAGAGGTTTTTAAACTGCTCACCATGTCATTCCTGTCAAGTGGTACTTTTGCTGGGCTCTCTGCCCTTTTTCTGGTATATTAATGTACGTAGAAAGCTTTTCCTTGAAATCTAAATAGTTTTCTCAAATGCATTTAGGACAGTATGTATTTATATATATTTCTAGCATTATTTCATAGTGGTAATAACAGTGTGATTGCAAGTGACTTGAAGTAGCACCACAGAACATGTCCAGCTTGCAGAGCTTACATTCCTCACACTTGGTTTAATTTTCTAATAGATCTAAATTCTTCACATATCCTGTTCAGACTCTGCAGCTTCCAGCTCAACTTGTCTGGGGCAGCTACCGATTCATACAGCCAACCTATAACAAAGTATTTTATTTTCTTCTCCATGCTGCTTTCTTCTTTGTGTTTCCCCATCCACCATTAACCCTCACATTCTTTGTGAATTTTGGCTATTCATTACCGAACAGTCACACATCTAGTGGTGTTTCTCTTTGCAAGAGCTGTAACGTGTTCTGAAGCCCAGACATCATGTACAGCCTTGGCAAATCTGCCCTTTCAAAACCCTTTGTCTTCTTTTGGGAGAGATATTTCTCCTGGGGCTATTTTCACCCATTCCTGGTAAGTACCCAGTAACTTGGTTACCAGGAATGTGGACAGAAAGGAAGATTATTGAACTTATCTCCTGCATTTCTTTTACCCTCCGATTTCTTTTTTTTTTTCCTTAACCCTTATTTTTTCTGTTTTCTTCCATGATTCTTTTTAAGCTGGTTCACAGATGCACATTTCATCTGTAGGTGAATAGTATATTCTTTTATACCTCTCAAGGGAAAGAACACAAAGCAAACAGAAGCAGAAAACACCTGCTTTTTGATGAGAGAAAAGCTTGTATGCTGTTTTTGAAGCCACCACCTTGTCATGAGATTTCACTAACTGGGAATTTGACGTGATAGCCTAAAGTGAGACCAGGGTGTACTCTTCCAACCCACACTGTTCTCAGAGCCTGTAAACCAGTTCCAGTTCCTCTTTGAAACAGATCTGCTTCTTCAAGTATTTGTCAATATTCACAGCCCTTCCTCAGGAGTTTCACAATCATTTAATGAGGAGGTTGAAAAGTTGGTAAACAAGTTGAGGAAGCTATAAGATAATAGGGAAAAGGTCAGACAGAATAAAGATTGCATCACATTAAGGACAAATGTAAAGACAACCTTTGTGACTTATTCAGTACACAATGAACCACTCCAGATTTCTGAAATCTCAGGGCAGATGATTCTCTGCTGGACTGAAGGTTAGAGGTGATACTGATACACACAAAAATCAGGTCAGGAAATAATTAATTATGCTACAAAGTACTGGTAAAAACATCCTTTAAATCATTCATTGCTGGTAAGAGACTGAGAACAGGAAATCAAAGTTCAGGAAGGACTTTAATTAGATGCCTTGTTTACTGTGCTCTGTCAGACACACACTAACAAGAAGCTAGTTTTGTCACACTGGAGAATGGCTGCAGCCATGCTTAGGGACTCAAAAAGGAACAAAAGTGTGATATCTATTAATGTAACTTTAAACTCTTTGTAAAATCTAGAGTTAAACCTCTAGATAAGTAAAGCTAGAGGATTTACTGAGAATCTGTCACAGCAAACCAATGCATTACAATTTCAGACTGCATAACAGACTTTAAAGGTAAGGAGGAACAATAAATATCACATACACTGTAGGGCTTTTAGCTTCTTTTGAATGAACTAACAAACACAATCTCTCTAGGTGAAAATGTTATGGGGCAGGTGCAAAATCCCTCTCTGGCACAACCAGCAATCTTCACTGTCAAACATACTTTTCCTACATAGCAGGATTTGGACTAGAAGGATCTTGCCCCATTCAGTACATCTAGCATGGACAAGGATAATAGATTTGAAAGGATGCCTATAAAAATGTATTCAAGACCCATCTGGAACTGGCTTCAGGCAAGTGTGAGAACAAGGTTAGAATACAAAAGGATCTCATCAAACTGGAGAAATGGTCTAAGAAAGCAGTGTGTGATTGAAAAAGGATGAGTAAGAAGCACTACATTTGGTCAGGAATAGTCACCTGCATGGACAGGGAGTGTAGAACTGCACAGCTCATGGAGACAGTCACCTCAAACATCCAGTGTATAGACAGCCTCTGGATAACTCCTTGCTTTTCATGGATCCCACTGCCTTCTGGAGTGCATCCTCTCAAGGTCAAGACACAGTATTTTCACTGAAGATTCCATAAAGAAGATCCTCCTTGGACATGCTGTCCTTGACTCCATTGACCCCACTCTGTAGAAAGCATCTGGAAATGCATGTGAAATCAGCAGTTTATGTGGACTGCAGGAACCAAAAGTCATGTGAAGAACACATTTCAAGCAACAATTCAGATCTAAATGAATCTTGTTTTCCTTCATTTGTCTTGTTTTCCTTCATTTGTCTTGTTTTCATCTGATCCATTTTCTCTTTGTAATCAGTTATTACAGGGTGCTTTTGGTTGCTGCACATTTGGAGGTTGAGAGCGTGCAAATCCTTTCTTTCCTTCACTTTTTACCTTTCTGAGATGAGAAGTAGGGATCAAAACCTGTCTTTTAAAGCCTTTATATCGCAGAATTTTGTATGCAAAAATAACAAAAGCTGGAGAAAAAAATAACTTCTGAAAGATAAAATTTATGGTGAACTGTAACTAAAAAAAGCTTCCTGTCTGCTCTTACAGCTACTGTCCCCATCCATTCCTTGCATCCACCTTACTGCATTTTATTTTTTTTCTGAACAAAATGAAGTAGCACAAAGAATTGATCCCACCTGCAAGGTTACTTTGGGGCTTACAGTTTCCCTAAGCAATTCAAGTTGAGTCCACACAGCATTTAACCTACTGTAGCATGTCAAGGAGCTGACTTGATGCAGAAATACAAACATGTAACTTACTGCAGAGGAGTTCAGGATGCTGTCAGTGCCTTTCCCTGTACTGGGCACGGTCGGTTTCTGATCCCAGGCAGAAGTCACCCATCGTTTGGACACAAAATGTCTTTTTGCTTTGTTTTGGGTCGTAGCTCATGCCAAAGCATATCTCTTGAGATCACTGCAGTTTGCCACAGAGAAAACAAGCCTGAAGGTGAAAAAGTTAAGTGTTGGAGTTGGATCTCAAGAGATGGGACTGAGACAGGCCTGAGGTGTTCAAGTCCACAGGACTGCAGTATGCTACTATAGTAATAAGATTTCAGCCTATATCCTGCTTAATTGTCTCATAATTATTAATATTTCACTCTGGGGACACTGAGCATTACTACTCATGTGGTTAAACAACTTATCAGTTAGGGGTAACTATGATTCATTCCATACCTGATTGCGGATTTTATAAAAAGCATTGTTCTGAGTCTGTCTGAAAGAACAAAATTGAAAGATAAAAGCAGATATCTGGGAAGATATAAAATCACAATAGTTTTCCTATTTTTCCTCCTTTTCAGTCTCATTAAACCAGAAATTAGCAATGTTTCTATTATCCTGTCTTCAGCAGACAAGCATCATGATGGTGAAGAGTAAAGTCATTTTTTTTAATGAGATTCAGACAACTGTAAGAATACAGGATTGGAAGTGAAGAAAACTTTGGGGCAAAGATTCATTGCTATATACTATATAAGCTTCAAAATATTGCTGCCTAGGTCACTAAGCCGAGATTTATCAGATCAGGAGGCCAATCTCTAAAGTATTTTATGAGTTTATAGTTTGGAGCAACTGCAAATCATAAACCAGATTTGCTGTTCTCATGTGATGCCCCTCAACCATTCCTATTACTAAATCCACTAGATAACCATTCATCAAGGACCTGAAGCTATTGTGGCTTTTGCATGGGTGTTAGACTGATTATCAAATAGATACTTTTGCCAATCTACTGACTACTTAGATTTTCAGTCTAACAGTGAACGGGGCATTTTTTATGGAAATATTTGTGACTTGATGAATCTAAATACCATATCAAATAGGAGACTGTTTGCTGGTTTGGAGATGATCTGCGTGACCAGAGAAGATTAGAGATTTTCCATCTCAAACTTCAGGAGCATTGCTACACAACTGCTCTTGGTTTTCACAACACCATGCAACTCATTTCCACAGGACAGACCGTACTGAGAGAGGAATGTGCCAGTGAAAATTTTTGAGTTATAATTATTTAGCTCTAGCTGTTTTCTGATTGGGATAAAAAGCAAGCACAGTCAATTCTGACCTTAATGAAAGACATTCTTTAGTTCATGTCAATGACTTTTAAAATGTGTCTTACAATTGAGTATAGAAACATTAAAATAAAACCTGCTTTCTTATATGAAGAGCCAAATATTGTGCAACATGATGTTGAATTTCAGTAATCAATTACATGCTGCCAAATTCAGCTGTATAACCTGTGGTTTTCCTGAAATGCTAGCAGTTGTTTCAGCAAGTTGTTACGGCCCATTGAAATGGATCACTATCTCTCTATTGACTTCAAATGCCCTTAAATCAGATCCTCAATACTGGGGACATTACTGCCAAAAAAAGTACAACTGAGACTCCTATTCACAGAATAGAAATGAAATCTTTGGAGTACAACATTTGTTAAAGTATCGGTATCCAAGACCTGATCCAAGCCATAATAAAAAAGTTAAGGACAAGAAAATCATGTCCATTAGATTTCAATATCTGATTAGTGAGTATTACAAGCACAGAAATAATTTTAGAATTCCAGAGATTACATAGAATATTCATTAGTCCTTAGGGAGGAAAATTATTTTTCTGCCAGTAGGCCAAAGTAAAATATACTTCTGAAAACAACAGAAGACTGGCCAAATGCATAAATGTTAAGGATAATGCTACAATACATGAACAGAGAGGCAGAAGTCCACACGTGATCATGAAAGTATAAGTGTATCAAGGCACAGATCTTGCATTGACACATTTGAAAAACTGAGAAATATAGCCTCATTAATCAAAATAATTTTTTCCCTATCATGCATGATATCCACAGGATACTATCTGTGGATCCAAAAGATAACCATCATTTCTCAGACATAAATTATTCATACAGCATGTGTTTATTACAGTTAGCCCTTTCATGCATCTGTAACCTCTATGAGACTGAAGTCCAATAAAAAAAATAATTATTCCACCTATGTTTATTATGCAGCTTATTCATAGAATCATGCAATGGTTTGGGTTGGAATGGGCCTTCAAAGGTCATCTAACCCACCCCCCCCTGCAGGTAACAGAGACATCTGCAACTAGGACAGGTTGCTCAGAGCCCTGTCCAGCCTGACCTGGAATGGTTCCAGGGATGGGGGTTCTAACACCTTTCTGGGCAACCTGGGCCAATGTTTTACCACCCTCATTGTAAAAAATTTCTTCCTTTTATCTAGTCTAAATCTACCCTCCTTCAGTTTGAAACAATTACCCCTTATCACTGTAGACCCTATTAAAAAGTCTATCCCTATATTTCTTATAAGCCCCTTTTAATGAGCATGATAATGAACACTTTATAAACTTTCTAACCAAGATTTACATAGGACTTGAAAAATTAATTTCTTCCACAGACACTTCTGCATGTAGATTCAACAGAACTTTGTGTAAAGCTGTATTAATCTGGGCCAAACATGAACTGCTACATGACCTCTTAGTAAATGCCTTTCTCAGGCAGGTAATGCTGAAAAGCTGTGATGGGGCCAGGACCTAAAGGCAAAGGAGTTAATTCAGGGCTTGTATTAGTTGCACTTAACATGCCTCTAGATTTAGACATAAATGATTAGTCCAATCTTATCTACATAGCAGCTTTTTTTCTATGTTCATTAAAGTGTACTCTGAAATACCAATTTGGCACTGAAAATTGTTTCAACTGGATACTCTCTTTTCGGTTGCACTGCATACTCTCATTCACTCCCCAAAAATGACAAGCCACACCAACTGAATTTTCTGCCATCATCACTGGCACTGACCAGAAGCAACACACCGTCCAGAAATAAAAGTATTCTTGACTGATAGTAGCCTTTGCATCAGAAAATGTAAACCGGTCAGCAAATGGTAAATCAGGCATGCAAACATCACTAACACTAACCACACATTTTCCAAATCACATGCAGCCATAGCTGAAATAATACACATATGGTTTTATCCATAAATCATGGGTTATTCTGCATGAGTATACCAGGGCATGTGACAGGAGGAGAACCTGAGCCTTCCTGGTTCTGACCACCCAAGACACTGTGCACCTGGGGGTGCTGCAAACAAGCGATGTACATTGCCTTTGCTCCTCTGGGAAAGCAAACCCAAAATGGCCAAGATCTGAGAATTTTGTACCTTTATGTCAAAAGTCCTTGGTACTAGAAGAAAATAATTTGTTTCTAAAGACCGCAGATCACCTCATTCAGGCCTTCTGTTAGGAAGTTATTTAAGCTAATCTTCTTTTCTTTGCACATAGTCACTTCCTGCCTCACCAGATGGCAGATGGTAACATCTCAGAACGGGTAAATGCAGTCGCCCTGTTTGTACCTAAGAGCTGTATGATGTAACAAAGGTAGTGCTGTATGATATTAAGGGATTGATTCAGCTCTCTAAATACAGTCAACTAGGATGTCTGAGACACTTTATAGCATTTAAGATATTCACATGGGGCTAGCAGATAGGATGCAAGGCCTAGGGAAGACTAACACCCTCTTGGAGCCACAGCTGCCACATGAAACCCAAAAATCATGTTATCTACAGGCAAGTCATTAAATAGAAGTATTTTGAATCAGGACTTCCATGCATACGTGGAAGTATAAAAGAGCAGAAATGAGTATCAGCCGTTGAGCAGATATGAGCAGTAACACAAGGCAACTGGAACCATGTTGCACACAGAGCTAATTGAAACTTAAACCAAAGAAACAAAGAGCAATGAGTTCTTTCATGGTATGAAATGTATGCTGAAAGTTTCCTTTTCAAGCAGTGAAAGAGCCTACAGCAGTAAACTGATGCCAGACAAACTCAAATGAAAGGAAAACAAAAAGAGTTAATTCATGTAAAATGCTCGAGACTGTTTCTACTACTTCCAAAATATTCACTCACCAGTCTCCATTCTTTCCAATCATCTTAGCCAGCCTTGATGTGCTTTCCTGAAACACACACCTCAGCCCAAAACACAAATCATACTTTAGCTGAGAATAGCAAATGCTCCAGAAGTTTAGCAGTGTATTGCATACCGTAAGATCAAATGGTCCCTCCTGGCTTTAAATTGTACATCACTGGTCACCAAGAGGGTGGATTATCACCTTTCATTTACAGGCGTTCACATAAATTCTAGGATGGCTGAGTCAAATATGTCTCAAAGAGAGAGAGAATGGGATTCATCCTCTTTAGCTGTAGCTATCTAATCTCAGTAGGTTATCAAGGTGTCCTGTAATCAGTGGAAGAGAGCTGGTAGTTCATTTCCAGCTGCAGTAAGTGTAGACACCCTTTATGGTGGTGTTTTCTCTCTCCTCCTCACTTTTCATAATGGGATCTTGGGCCACCACCTAAGATCAGACACCTACCTTCTAGGTTGCTAAACTAGGTGTGATTATTCAATTACTGCTGACCCAAATGATTCTCAGCTGTTTCATATTCAGCAGCTCCAGAAACACACATGCTGTTCTCTTTCATCCTCATTCTGATCACTGTTCACTAGCCAGAAACATGTTGTCCAGCATGTCAGCGCTTGCCAGGTTTTATCCCATGGAACTGGCTGGCTCACAGAAAGAGAGCTACATTTTCATATTAGAGGTTGGAGAGAAACAGGAAAATTAACCTTTCTAGGTTAAAAAAAAAAAAAAAAAAGTAAAAGGAATCACAAATATACCTCCCATTAAAAAAAATGGAAGATTAAATGGGAAAGATACATTAATGAAGTGGAAAAGTCCAAAGTAATTTTAAAGAAAACTAGTATTACCCATTTCTACCAAAATTCAGAGCTGAAAATAAGTGACTCCTGTGCATTTCTACCATAATAGAAATTTCTACATAGTAGTGGTAGACATTGTAACCTGCACAACTTGAATCTGCAGCTACTGTGGTTCGGTTTTGTAGCAACTAATAATCATTAAATATGAGCAGTGATCTGGTGTAAATGACAGATGGCGAACTGCAAGTCTTAGAGGATATGTTGTCAAATGTTTAACAAATTTTGAAGTTTAGAGACAAAAGACACCCTGCACATGTGGGCATATTCCTATGCTGCATAGAATTCCCAACATCAATCAAAGCACTTTAATTCCCTTGCCTTCATCTGTTCGTGCATATATTCATTTATTTATTTTTGTAAACAGCCACTCATAAGTATCTAACCACCTAAAAATAAGTAAAGTTATTACCACAAAGAGAGAAAAGACAGGCAAAAATGATCTCTGGACCTCTAAAAAGCTGGAGGACTTTGTGTTATCTTTGCTGTCCTCAGCTGCATTTCAAAGCCTATTGGAATTGTAGAACTGGAAACGTCTTCTCTTTCCTCTGAAACCTGAAGTAAAATATTGTTTCATCAAAATGTTCTCCAGATGGTATGCTTCTTTTGAACAGCAATTTCAGGAGAGAATTGAAATACTTTAATTAAGAAATGTTACTTTGGTGCTTTGTGGGAATTGAAGCTTGGCTTTTTCACACTTCAGGTCTCCTATCAGAAAAAGTAGCAGCTAGACCTGGAGCAACCTGCAGTCAAAGGAAGGTGATCCCTCTGCTGTAACCAGACCTGGAGAACCAAGAAAACCTATAAGAGTAAAGGAATTCCAGGAAAATTAGCTGACCTATATTAACACTAATAATTTAAAAATTTCAAGTTAAAAAGCACCAAGAAGTTACTTTTGAGCTGAAGCAACTGAAACCAACAGTCCTAGTAACTGAAGGTGACTTGTGTCTCTGGAGATTAAACTGTTGTGAACTACAGCAGAACCACACACCAGGAACTGCCTGTTCTGCTATATTCCCCCTTCCACCATTTTTTTTTATCAAGCAGGTGAGACAAGAACCTTAGGGCTTTCTCTCCTGTCTCACTTTAGATATATTGCAGGGTAGCCTGCCTTGGAAAGAAACTGCTGTATACTTTAAAGAGAGGCTGAACCCTTACTCAAATGAGCAACCTTGTGCAAAAGACATGCTAATTCACTTTTAGTTGAAATGTTGACATTAAATAGGGATCTTGGATTACATTATCAGATACCCAGATATCTGAGCAATCTAGTCCATACTGCAGGATCTCTACATTATAATTAGGATGTGCTGCTCTGTGACTCAGGAACCTACAGACAACTCATGAATCTAGATCAGCATGAAGGAACACTAACAGCTCAGGGAGAACCATGTGCAGTTCACATAAATTTAGTTTACTCTAACTACTCTTCTATGGGAGTAAACTCTCTCCCCCAGCTGAGTAAAAGTAGTCTGAATTCCAAGAGAAAAACAGAAATTCAGAGAAGGAATAAGCTCTTTTTGCAAAGGAAAAAAGAAGCTGACAACTGAAAATGGGTAATTTTTATCTTCTTGAAGTACTGTGACTTGTGGCCAAAACCCCCTCAGAACAGGAAGAGAACTTGAGCAAGAAAAAAAAGACTAAGCCAGGAATGGCTGGATTCAGAACACTTTGCAAAAATATCAGGGGTCTGTTGCTCCTACTGTCACAGAGCTGTGATGAACATCCAGGGTTCAAGCTCTGTGACTGAGTGCCTAAGTTATAAGGGTCTCTCCACAGAGCTGGGATGCTCTTTGTTTGGAGGAGGAGGGGCAGCTGCATGAGAAGGTCCCACTTCCTTGAGGAGATGAGAGAAGTTACCAACCACCCATCACACACACACCCCAAAGGAGAGAACAAAGAGGTGCTGCTGAAATTCTTAAGACTTTAAAATTATAAGAGACTGGCCACAGCTGAGAGGGGAGAATTCAACAGTTACACAGTTATATGGAGCATCTCAATGAGAACTTTCCTCGGTACTAATCTTACTTGTGGCTTTATTACAAAATACATCAAGGTCAAATTCAGTGATATAATGGAGCTGCCCATGAAAGCAGGAATTGCAACTGATTGTGACTCTTGGATTGATTAAACTTTGAGGCATTTTAACAAGCAGTAAACTGAAAGGTTTCAAAACTTCATTTTATATATAAAAAAAAAAAACCTGGGGTTTTTTTGAGTTGTCCCACCCAGTACACATTGAAAAAGACACAACACAATGACCTCTATTTCTGCTGCCAGAGATGTTAAAACTGTGTTTGTGGATCAGGCAACTCAGTCAGTCTGAACAATCAAGGCTGCCAAGAGAATGCCATAAATCTGTAAAATAATCCTCCTTGAGGTTAGAGTTTATCAGCTTCAGGTTTGCCTGAACTAAGCCTAGCCTCTCGCATCGCCTGACAGCTCACTACAGACTATGTAGCCTCAGAACACCAAGACATAAATAGCTCTTTCCAAAATCAATTGTAATCTACATATTTGAGCCGTATTTGAGTACACCTGCAGCTGGGAATGGAAGGGATTATCCTTTTCTTATGCCAAGATTTTGCCTTGAGTTGAAGAAGATAGCACAAGTCCAATAAATTATGTGCTTGGTGCAGTGCCAGCCATGTTGAAGTTCAGTTAACTCTATTGATATTCACTTAAAAGAGTAATTCACATCAAAGTCCAGTGACCCGCGATTCAAATAAAACAAGAAAGAAAGTTTGTCCTTCATCTTATGTATGCATTCATAACTCATACAGGCAGAATTCTCCTCCTGTATATTGGTTATGCATTTCTAAGCTGACACCTGCAGCAGTTTCAACCTGCTAGGTTATTATAGCCTTTGGAATGGCAATATGGATGGTCATTAACAAAACCAGCACAAGCACAGCCATTACAAAGGAGCATTAAAAAAACCCATCAAAGGTGGGAGAAGTACCTTGATACAGAAAGGAACTCTCCACAATATCATTCCAGAGTCAGGGAGGGGGAGGGAAAGGACTCATTCAACAAAACCCTTTTCTAATACCAGCTTCAAGAGTTTGAATTTACAGTTGTTTTGCAATGGATTCCCAAATTCCTTACTTAACATGATTTCATGGAAAGTGCATCATATTGCAGTTTCCATCCTTAGAGATTCCATGCTGTGTTCAAGCAAATATATGTACCTCTGGCTCCCTCATTTGAGTTGCATAAAGTCCTATCCCTGATGACACCAGCTTTTAGCAGTTTTTATTCTGTGATGAACTGTTCTACTCACAGAGTATAGCTGGTAGAATTATAGTTTTGAGGGTGAAGCTCTTTTAAATATCAGCTAATATTCAGTAACACTCTTTTTATTTTATATGAACCAGCAGGGTAATTTATCTGTATCTACTGCTAAATCACACTTACCAGTCTTCACCTATTTGATGCCAAACCTGGAGCTTGTTTCTTGTCCAAGTAAATCTCAGAAACTCAGGTAACCAAGTTGCCACAGTACTGGATATAGCTGAGGAGCAGGTGGTGGAGCCACCCCCTTGATGGGGATGCTCAGGAGCTGCTGGCTTACAAGGTGGCACAGGTTGGTCCTGTAGGGATGCCCTGCCAAGGGGCTCTCTCCACTCTGGGATTCATTTTCCTCTTCGTCTCAGAAAGATCAGGGACTGCTGAAGAGAACAGATTGAAGAGGGGAGGGTAAGGGAGGCTGGAATTAAAAGAGGATAATGACCAATTAATTATTTCAAAAGCATTAAAATTGATTTTTAAATACTCAGGGTACCAAAGGCTGTGCAAATATCAGAACAAAGCACGTCCTTTGGTCCTGCAGCAAATGGTATGTGCTAGAGTTATTAAATACCCCAAGGGGCATATTGAAACACCTAAAGGAACTGCTTCAGCAGTTAGGTACTTTTCTGTTAAATCACACCAGCAATACAAACCCTATCATGGTTATAGCTCCCCAAAGCACTCCTTAAATTGATAATAGAAGTCTGACTAGTCCAACATTGTCCTTTTAATTAAGAGCTCTATTCCTCCTGATGGGAGCACGTCAAAGGAAATACGGTTGGGACTCCATTCCAAACTCACAAAAAATATGTATACTTTCCTCTATAACATGGTAAGCTGGTGGCATAGCTTAGAGATTGCTCTGGCCTATATAACATATGCAAACACCCATAGTTCATCCTTCAAAATGGAATTTTATAGTGGCTTCAATTTGTTAACATGAAAAATGGCACAATCCCACAAACCCTTCCCCCCCTCAGAGAACTTTAATTTTTCCCCCTGAAAGATTTGTCATCCAGAATTTTCCAAGGTTTTCAGCATTAAAAATCAACTGAACCTTCCAATTTTATTAAAATCTTTCAATTAGTTTGAAATTGGTTTTCAGAATTTCATTCTGCTAGAAACTGCCACATTCTATCAAGAGTGTGAGTTATTCATTGAAGAGAAAATCCAGTTTCCAATGTGTTCCTTTTAGCAACCTGGTCATGCAGAGTACATATGTGCTCGAGTCCATATGCCTACATTTTTCCAGTAGGTCCAAATCTGTAGATTGCTGGGTACAGTAGATCACACTGTTACTACACTCATCTCCACTGGATGGATCACAGCCTTGTACAACATATTTCACTGTACACACCTGGAGAACTCCCTTAATATTCACAAAATCCAGTTTACACCTATTTGAAAAAATGAAAGTCACTCATACAAGGGGTGTTGTTAAATACATCGCTCACCAAGTGACTGCTAGCAGCTTACAGTGCCATTTCTGCCTTCAAAGGTCAGAGATACTTATCTGAATAAATACCATGTAGCCAACTCTTTACGCTCATCACTTGCTATATGTAAGTAGGACCCTTGTCCTTTTTGGTACACAGAGAGAAGACGGGAGTCTTTTCAGATGGTGCCTTCTTTTTTATCAAACTGAGCAGCTTAATTGTGGGTGTTCCCACATACCTAACAGGTACTCACACTGCCATGCCTTAGTGCACTAAGAACAGTCTCCAAGAAAGCAATCAACACTCAGAGAGCTTCTTGGATGATAACAGCAGAGAACAACAATAACTCTTGCTAAGAGGGGTGATAGTCATAATAGTTTTGCTATGAACTTCTCTATCTGCAAAGAACAAAAGACAACTAACACCTTATAATATTTTTACTACTTTGAAAATAAGGACGTAAATACACTGCTGATGCTGTGGCAAAGACTGGTTCCTTCACAAAACCTCACGCAAAGAGGAAAGGCATTCCTCACCTCAGCAGAAAAGTTATTGTAAAACATGAAACATGTTAAA
>JAAGNO010008261.1:60156-128684 GCA_033439905.1 Ceryle rudis
GACAAACTTAAGTTGTGTCCATCTGAATAGCAAAAATAAATTCTTATGTACAAAAATCATAAATATTTTACCTGTTACGAAAATATCAAAATATTTTAAAGACTAAAAGTCTGCATCACTATTTCTAAATAAAGTCTGTGATCTTCTTTGCTACTGAGAGGGAAGGAGCAATGGTGCAGCATTCAGTGGGATCACTGCCCATTTTCTATATGCTGTCCCCAGCTCCTTCAATTTGCATCTGGCCCAGCCACAGCACACTGCTGACACTGACTGTTCCCCTCCAACCCCCAGATGCTTTTTTCTGCCCCATCAGGTGCCCCTGAGCTGGTCACACAACCACTTCCTGGGCCAACAATGAACTTAACTGGTCTTAAGAGCTTATTCGGCCAACATAGGACGGCTCTGCCAGCAGAAGTGATGGGGTAGCTGCCCTGGTGGGGCTGCACACAAAGCAGCTGGGGACAGCAACGTCCTCAGCTGGAACCACTGCATCGGCGTGAGAGCAGGGGTCAGCACAGCCCACCCACCTCTCAGACCATAGCCCAGCATGCCTTTGCTTACCATCGCCAGAGTTCTGTGGGATTTCATAACTTCTCAGGGTCCCTGTGAGGAAATCAGCCTGAAGGACGTATACTAAGGGCAAAGCTGAAGACCTGGGGTACTCCTTAGAAATTTGGCACTTGAAATAGGGAAAGGAACTGTGGTTTCAATGCCCCATAACACTTTCCTTGAGCATCCAGGAGTCCCATAATGCCATAGCAACTGGGAAATATGCCTAAGACTGTCCTTTGCTTATTAGTGTGAAGTTCCCATGCAGCATGTGCACACCCCAGCAGAATATATACTGGGACATGCTATTTTGAGAACAAAGGGAAGCTGACAGAGACAGTATTTTCCCTCGATTAGGCAATAAACCATTCTTCTATTTGCATTACATGTTGTTATGTACATTTTGTACACAAATGGTATCTGTAATTTGACTAATCTTTTGTGATATAACCAAAGGGAGCGACTGTATTATGTTGTGTTAGTATAATTTTCCTCACAGAGATGAATCATATTCCTTTGCAGCCACCAAAACACTTTTTTTTTTTCCTGAGGAATGCACAGTAATTGCTACTTTCTGAATGCTAAAGAGCAGAGAGCTGGCTGTGATAGTATGTGGCTATGTAAATAAATATGATACTTTCCATTTTTCAAGGGCGCTTAGAGATGCGCATGGCACTCGCAAACACAATTCAAGCCATGTGCTGAACATTGGGATTTAGTTTATTTAACCCATTTGTTAAAAAAGCCCATTAGATGTGCAAACCATTTAAGTGAGGCTGAAAGTAACTCACATGAATGATTTGTTGTCGTTTAGAAGTACTTGTTTTTAAAAATCACTTCACTAACAACTCAAATTTAGAAGGAGAGAAAAAATGAACAAATCAACATTTTAGTGTTTTCTTAAAATCCTCAGAGTCCCCAGAGCATTTGTATAAAGTGAATTCACGGAATTTGTCAAAGGCAAATAATGCTACACAAATGCAGATATTGTTCATTAAGCAGCAGGTAGCATTACCTGGAGCCAAGGTAATGGCCACATCACAAAGGCTTCAGACTGTCTGTCAGCCTGGATATGGACCTGATGTCTCTGTGAAACACTGGTTGGGAAGAGGGCAGAGCCCTCCAAGAGATGGGACAGGCCTCGCTGCCTTGGCAGAGCCAGACCTCTCCAGCTCATGTTCTAAATAGGGGGCAGGGTGGGGACAGAGGAGCAGACACAAACAGGCTTAAGTCGTGATTCACACCACCTTTCCCAAGAAGAAGAGTTAAAAATGAACACAAATACTGTAACCACGAAAAAAATCTTTCTTTAGCTATTGCAGCCTGTGATATCTGCAGTCTAGGTATAGATATGCATTTCTCTTTCCTGGTGCAGGCTATAAGAAGAGATCCACCAGCACCCTTCCCTTTTCCCTGAAGCTGCTCTCCAGTAACTCTTCATAAACACTTGTGCTCTTTATTAATTCATTTTCTTTGGTGTTATTTATTAAAACTCTTCTATTCCTATGCTGATTTCAGATATTGCACCACAGCCAACCTCAATCCCACAGGTCATTTAGTTTCCTTGGTTCACAGCAAAGCTGTTGAATAAAATAGTTAAGGGAAAAATTTCCATAATAAAAATGGAAAATGAATTAAGATAGTATCAATAATCATATACCACTATGGGTAGGTAATAAATGAGTTCAGCATATTGGCTGGGATTTTGAAGGAAGACTGCAACCTGTAGGCATGCAGCTCTCCTGCCGGCCTTTGATCAGCTTCCCTGAAGGGTTTAAAGTGAATATATCAGTTTCCCAGTCACATGATTTTCTAGTAAACATGCATTTTCTTGTAATAAAAACTATACCTAAATGAAATTCAAACCAAAGTATGCTTATGAGATTAAAGACTTAATTTTCTCTTTCAACAATATCCACCACGCCATTGCTATCAGAAATGCAAAGCTACCTCCTGTCACTGAGCAGGTCACAAGGAGTGAGTGCCAGAGGGCTTCATGACACATTCATTAGGATGCATGATATATATATGAGCATGCATCAGTCCTGGTGTCCGAGAGGCAAGGAAGCAATTACCCAGGCTTGTTCATAGTCAAGTAGCATACATGTGGAAGTCACCACTAGAATGATGTATTTCAAAATTTGCATTTTTCTTCTACTCATATCTTCAAGGAAGAATATGATGAGAACCCTAAAACTATGTTGTCTCTTGGTTTGGAATGCACTGTTGTTCTACAAGAGACAGAATCTGACATGTGACTGCAAGAAACTAATTCACCTTCAACACCTTGAATAACAGTTTTTGTCTCTATTCAGAGAGGAGAGCACGGGTGGTAGTAGTTTGCTTTTCCTTTGTTGTATCAATCTCGCTTGATCCAGAAGTTAGAGGCTTCTAGAAAACAAGTCTGTGACAGCAAGCACTGTGCAAGATAATATCTATTTTTGCCTTCATATTACTAAGAACTGAGACATTTTTGTAGCAGGAGGTAGTAGGAATCCTTGGAGAAACCCAGAAACTAGTTTTTGGGTCTTGGAAAATCCAGACTTGGAGAAGTAGCTAGAAAATATTTCAGCAAGACTATTCCACCATTCAGGGGGACCCTAGTGATAGGAAAGGTTTATTGAATGCAACAGCCAGCAGTATAATGCCTTTCCTTTTATGACCTCTCGGTACAGACAGTACTTAGTGGCAGAATAATAACAAGAGTCAGCCAGAAAAAGCAGTATAGGAGAGCTGCAGGTGCAGTAGAAGAGATGCTGAAGTTTGAACTAGTACTGCATTCAATCACTTGAGCCCCAAGAGAGCACTGAATTTATGAGCTTCTATTTTCTCCAGACCTGTTAATTAAAATTAAGATTACATAGTTTGGCAATTGCTCTGTAATAAACAGATCAGGATTTCTTATGTGGAGTCTAAGTCGCAGCTAAGTATAAAAGCCAAAATGGTGGAGGTTTAACAGCGACTGAAGGGAATACTTTCTCTTTGTATTCACGTTCTGCTTGGCACAGTATGCTGCACCCATGCACCCTCCTCTCCTCTACCTCCAGCATCCTCACCTCCAGCCAGAAGATAAATTCAACCCCTGAAATAGCAGGTGTTTTCACAGGTGTGTGCACAGTGGCACACAGTGCACCACTTGAGGATTCACCATTTCCCACCTCATCCAATAGGCTTCCCTGTAGCACAACGTGACACCATCACACAGACCCGATCAGGCAGATTTGAGAGCCTGCAGAATGCAGATGACACAAAAACACAGAAAACTGGCCAACTTCACAGGAGTGGGTGCCCAGCTGTCACATAATAGGGCAATTTGGCAGAAAATAAACCTTGTATTCCAGCTTGTCCTCAGATACCAGAGGGCTGGGGTCAGGTTCTGAGTGATCTGAGGGAGTCCACTTTGGCACTATTAGTCCAGTCACGTTCAATGCATTGAACTGTCACAACTACAGCTGCCCTAATAGCGCTGCCCTAATAGCGCTGCACTTTCAGCTGAGTTGTGTTCCATGGACTCACACGGCCAGACTTAAAGAGTTTGGCAGCACCCAATGAATTCTTATGGATTGGTTCTTATGGATTGCCAGTGCTAAACATACACTGTCTGCAAAAGCATGTGCAAGTATTAAGAGTATAAATAATACAGCACATGAACTCAGAATACGACTCTTTATAAAGAGAATTCTAAATTTCCTCGAGCTAGAGCTCAGCATAGTCCAGATCTTACCCAAAGGCATCCCTAGGGGCGGGAAGGGAGGCTCAGCTCATCGACTGCTCCCAGAAGTCAGAGGTAGACTGTGATGAAATCTCCCCTGACTTTTTCAAGATGGTATCTTCCCTAACATCCCCCTTTCTTAAGCCACATTTATATTATTTTTTATCTTTGAGGTGGAGCTTGAGGGACTCTAGCCATACATACCTTTCTTATGAAATACCTTTCTTATGATTGGTATAAAATTCTCTTGCTTCGCTTTTAAAAGTACAGATTAAGAAGAATTCAGAGCACAAGCCCAGTGAGGAGTGGTCACACTTTGGCACGTAGCCTTTAGGATGGAGGAGTGTTTTGGTATTATAATGACATTACAATGAGCAAAGTTCACAATGAGAGAAAGGTCAGCACTTTGCCAAAACATGACAGACTGTTAGCCCAAGGTGGTAAACAGGCAGCTTGTCAGTTCTGTGGTACCACAAAGTTCCCCTCTCTGTGGTGATTTACAGAGCCTGGCCACAGAGTCTTCACTCTGCTCCACTCTCCATGCTGTTTCACCAGCAGCGTTGTCCCGGGAACCACTGTAGAATGGATCCCTTGCATACCAGTTGCACTCCAACCTGGGAGCTTCTTCGATATTATACCTTTCCTTAATGTGTGAACAGTATCGGACCTTTAATATAAGTTGAATTTCTACATCACCTCGAGTAATTATTCCACACCAGCCCCAGAAAGTTGCCACAGTGAAAATAGCTTTGAAGCATTGCATGCTTTCTGACACTGGGAAGAAAAGCATCAGGGTTCAAGGGGAGCACCAATCTCTGCAGGCTGCTGCATCCTCTCTGGGACCAGCAGATAAAAGTGGATAATGTTGCCCTGCCCTCTGTTAGGATATGTCAACCAGCAGAGCTGAGCCATGCACACAGGGAAGCAGTCAGATTCCAGTACAAACCAATATGAAGCGACATTCTTCCTGTGGAAAAGGGGGAAAATAGAGAGACTCACCTGCTGGTTCAAACATCACTCTGTTGTGGGGCAAGCACACCTTTATGCCTCTTACAAACTAAGCTTGAATCTAGCTTCTCCAAAAGCATCGCACTGACAACACACCAGACAAAACTTGTATGGGGCTTCTCATCAGCAGCCTTTGCTCTGCTTCAGCCTCCTTGCCATCTTTGCTCCCTCCCTCCATCCATCTCCACACATGCCAAGTCAAGCAGGCTCACAGAGTGCTGTATGTTTGTGGGTTTAACAAATGCTTTCACCATTAACAGACTCCCCTACATCTATCTTTTTTACCACCTCTTCTTACAGAATTTGATAAATCACTAATGGACAAAATCATCCCTAGTTCCAGGCTTTGCATTGCAAGCTTCTCTTTCTCCCATTAGTCACAATTTTCTATAGTTAGGCTTTCCACACATTTCAGGATATTTTAAAATTAATTCAGCAAGTGTTGTGAAAATAATTATGAATAGCATATGGCTTCATTCAACCAATTTGTCTCTCCTAACAGCCAAACACTGATTGTACCCACTCTACAGAAAGCCCTTCTCCAGCACAGTTACTATGAGCCACAGCAACAGAAACTGAGTAAGTAGCTATGTAAAAAATGTCTTTGGTGCACAGCAAGGCAGGCACCTGTGTACGAGCCTGCATCACACAGCCTTCTTCCTTTTCAGCCATTGTTTTATTTCTCTACGATTAGTTTGCAACACAATGGTGAGGGCAGGAAAGAATATTTTAGGGTGCACTTGGAATAATTGATGTATTAGAGGCCAGATCCTGCAATCCTGACTTGTAATCCCCTTCAGGCTCAACATAAAGAGAAGAGCTGAGCTGAACGCTGCTGGGAGTGCTTGTATTTGTAGACATGATTGCAGATTTAAAATATCAAAAGTAGAAACTCAAAGGATCCTCCTCAAACTATGTCTGGACAATTTAATAATGCCAAGAAGTCTGCCAGGAAGGGAACTTGTCACATGTAGCTCCCTGCTGCCTTTTTTCACTTTCATTTCAATTAAAGCTGCAGGTTCATTTACTTATCTAAGTGAATAACTTAATGATAAATTCCATTCCATCTCTGACAGCTGAGTAATACAGGAGAATTTTAACAGGAAATATTAAACCAGACTTTTTAAAAATTCACTTTGATTCCATCTCATCTTTAATTAAGTCAGTTCTGGGAAGCTTCATGTCATAAAGATCACTGAAAGCTGTTAAATTCATCAATTAGCATTAAAGAATAAAAAAAAAAATCATAGGTCTAATTTTGACACAGGCATTAAAGTAACCTTAAAGGAAACTGTGTATCATTATCAAAGTATCACTATACATTAGTTTGAAATGTAAAATTACTTAAGGTTAATTGGAAAATAAATACCTCTATTTTTTAAATTACACATCCAATAAATTTGCTTTAGCCAAAGTAAAATAATGTTGTTTGCCAACTAGTGACTAAAACTGGATAAATAATTAATTTTTCAGGGTTTTGGGATGAACTTTGGAAAATGCTTTGTCTCCAGATAAATCAAACTTGAAAATTTTCTTTTCAAGTTGTCACTGGGACAAGCAAACAGGAACACTCTGCTTGGAGTCAGCCTACAAAATTGTTTGACTTGAAAGGTCATTTAAATCCATTTACTAACATTTGCTGTTGGATCAAATTTTAAATAAGAGAAGCTGTTCAATGAAAAGTTAATGTTTCAAATAAAAAGAAAGTGCTTCCAAATAATAAAATTATTATTTTTTCCCTTCAACTGAAACAATTCACTAACATTTCTCTGTATTCATGGCACACATCCATTTTTGGGGGTCAATTCCCTCTGTTGAAAACCTTTCAGCTGGATCTGGTTAAAACCACCTTCAAAGAGTTTCCTCACTAGTTATCTAAGGGCATTGCTTGAGTATCATCCAAATTGAATGGGCCAGATGAGCATGGGGGCTGTAAACCTCTACCAAAACACAACACATTTCTCATTCCATAATGGTACACTGGGTTTGGCTGAACATCTCCTGGGACACTGCCTGCAGCAGATGTGAGGGAACGGAAGTCAGAAGGAAGAGCCAAGAGCCCCAGGGCTCTACCCTGCCCCAGCTCTCAGCCAGAAGGCTTTTCTCCACTGGTGCTCTCTGAAGCCCAGAAGAAGCCAGTGGAGTCTCCTGCAGCCATTAATCAGACTATAAAAGCATCAGGCTCCTTACTGCTCGGTAGGGTTGCTACAGAGTTAGTCTAGCAGGGGTGCACTGTGGGCTGTCGATACTTTATGTAACGTCAAGCGCTTATAAAAATAAATGAATATATTTAGAATGATTTCACAAATACATATGGGAAATATTCACTGCACCTGTTCTCATGGATTGGTACTAGCAAACATCTTCTGGAACCACATTTTCAGCCTAAATGGATTAGTACTTAAATTTATTATCTTCTTAGTCCAGACTGGACAGGACCAGAGCTGAGGTCCCTTGGGGAAACTTGTCATCACCAATCATCTCATCAGCCAAGAATAAGACAGAGTGCAGATCTCAAGCTAAATGCAGCCATACAGCATACTAAGGACTGTTTTGTGCCTGACTTCAGGTCTGATGATCAGAATTACTCACTCTCCTGTTTCCCGATGAAGCAAGCTTCCAGCAGCCAGGCAAGCCCTGGCTGGTTTCCTGCTGCTGTGAAAATTGACTCCATCTCCACATTCCTGGTGAAAATGTATTTTGTCCTTGTGACAACACAAGGTCAGAGAGATCATTTACAAACAGTGATGACTTAATATAAAAATTAAAGCAAAACTTGCTCTGCATTTGCGTAAGTTTGGGGTTTGGGGATTTTTAGCCTATTCCAAGAAGCAAGATTTGCTGTAAATTCCAGTTCAGACAAGATCCTTCATCATCAGTACCATCCCAAAACCATGCAGGATTAGAAGCATAACAATATCTGGAAAGTGACATTATTCATCATCATTCCCTCTTAACATTCCCATGTTTGGCTATTTCCAAATCACAAGCCTTATCTCCCTCCCAGGCAGAAGCCAGTCACAGCCAGCATGCAAAAGCTGAGGGCCGTTTATCATCCCCACATCATTCACCTGGCTTCCTCCTTTGAATAGAGGAACTCCAAAGCTGCCTAATGCTAAAGCAAGGACTATGTGCACAAGATTCACCTTGTGCAGGAACAGTTGTCACCACAAAGCTGAGCTACCTTCTGACTCCGCAAGGATAAACCCATAGGCACAAGCGACCTGCACAAAACCCTCCCCCTCTTCTGTTGTTCACCCCCTTTTTGGGAACTAACTTCAGTCTTCAGCACAGGCCAGACTGGGTCTGCCCTCTGTACCCACCACCAAGAGGAAAAGGTCTTGCTTGCCTCACTGAAAAGGCCAGGGCTGGTCGAACTGGCCAAGCCCAGCAATACCATGTTGTGCTGCCACTTATGCAAGCTGAGAAGAGGACAAGGTGTCTGATTTAAACAGATAAAAAGATGGACGTGGAAGAGGCAGCAGAACCTTGTCCCTTGGAGCTTCCCTACAAGCTGTTGGGTTGTTCTTCCTGCAGGAGAAGATCATGCTTATGGTGCAGATATGGCTTCTCTGAGCACAGCAATAGGAAGAGATTGTGCAAGAGCCCCTGCAGGGGTGGGGAGTGCCATTTAGCCGTACCTCACTTCCCACCCACACCTCATGGCCCCAGGGAGGAACTCGAGCTCTCCACAGTTCAGTGCCACCATCAGATGCTCCCAGCAGGGGCACAGGGACAACACCCCCAAACCAGTGCTGTGCTGGGGCAGTTTCAGATCATCCACCTGCACATTATAGCGAAAACCTTGGTGATTATTTATGCATCATTGTTCCACCTCATTTTCATAGACATCACGGTTGCAGGGTCAAATCAGGGAAAATGGCTCTTTGCATACAAGATTCCCCAGGTTATGTGTGGAAATAGGAGAAGACAACACCCAGGGCAACCAAGCAACTGGAACACTTCACAGGAAATGCAGAAGGAATGAGAAACTAAAATGAGATGCAAAGCAAAAGAATAAACCTGCACAACTTCTCCTTGGGGGATTTCTAGGTTTGCTTGCTTTCAGACTCTGAAATAGTTCTTACTGCAAAAGGCTGTGCCTTTTTTTTTTTTTATGTTTGTTTATAAGATTGTTTTTTCCTTCCCCCCTCTGCCCCGCCAATGCCTACATATCCAGGCATATATTTATATGAAGTGTTTAGGTGAGATATTTTCCTTAGACTTTGTGAATTCAGCCCATCACCTCAGAATCAGGGAGCACCTCAGTATCTAATGTCTCCCTGCCTGAAGATGATCCTCTCACACATGAAGTGCAACAACATACTGAGGGGGTGCTCCAATTCTCTTGGTTTGCCTCGCCAGGGAGAAGTATACAATATTGATATTGGGCTGCTCTTTGATTTTTGAGGCTTTACGTCTATTTCTCTCAAGCTGATGTCTTCCTGTTAAGGGTGAGTAGATGGTCTTCTGAAATACAAAGAGCAAGCTCATGAAACCTGGGGGTTAACTTGAGCTTTTGCTTTGAGCTTGGTTGCGCTCCCAAGCTTGGCAAACAGCACATCTTGTGTGCGCTTTTTGCAGTTGCTCAAGAGCTCACAGGAACAGTCTGGGCACTCTGCCAGACCTGGTGATGGAGGGAGAGAAACAGACAGATGCAGAGTCATTGCCCATCTGTTTTCTTCTAGTGGTTTATACTAGGTGTCTGGAAGAAAAACACAAGGCAAACAGTTATCATTATGTCTTTCCTTCCCCTCCTCACCTGCAGTCCACCTTGAGAGACATCCCCACCATTGAGGAATCCCCTCTAAAATGAAGGTGAATAAATCCACTCCTGCAAGCAGAGCGAAAGCATGCACTAGTTACAGACTCACTGCCACCATTCACTTCCCTTCTTGAAGCCACTGAATCTGCAAGTGCATCTACCTTGACTTCCACCATCACCTGCAGCTGCTGAGCACCGTGCAGAGGCAGTGAACACCACATTACTGCTGCACCCAGAGAGTGGCCAGTAGTCCCAGTTGTCCTTCATCTCAGGAAAGCTGCACAGACTTCACAGAGTGCAAAGGGCTTCCTACTTAAAAGAGGGAGGTCAAATGTTATGACCAGTCTCCAGGTCCCACACCCTGGAGAAACCGCTTGGAGCAGGAGACAGATCCTTGCCCAGGGCACAGGACTCTTCACATCTGCCCCATTCCCACTACAGGGACTTCCATACTAACTGTCATGCCCCACCATAAGTGACAAGCCAGAACTGACTTCATTCCTTAAGCTATTTATTTTGAAGTGCTTTGTACCAGAGCCAGACTTCATCAGTACCACCATCTTGGTTTTGTACACATCTAAACCAGGCACTGCCAATGTAAATGTCAGTGCAATTCATCCGCCCCCTCAGCACACATCTGCATTCCCAGCAGAGCCAGACACCTGCACCAGGCTGATCTCACGCTTGTCTCCTCTACCTTAGGAAAAGAAAAAAAAATATCAGCGTCAACATCAGTAACAGGAATTTCACCTTAAAAGATCAACAACCCGATTCAATACCAGCCTCAGATGCCTCACCCATGAGACACAGCTCTTTAATCACAGTTCTTATGATTACTGTAGGGATTTCACTGTATGTGTCAATGCACGGACCTATGCAGAGGCCTGCAACTTGCCACTTGATTTAAAGCACAGTAAAGAGCTATCACGGGAATTGTTCACTGAAGCATCTACAGTTCCTCTTGGAAAGGTTTTTCTTCTGTAGGATTTGTGGGCAGGGCCAAGCTCAGCTGCAGGTGGTTTCTGCCTTACCCGGCTCACTGTCTCTGGCCCATAGGTATAAGGGGATTGATTTTCTAAAGTGATGTTTTAAAGCCCGAGGGCTGGGTTTGCCACAGAGCAGAGCTGTTCCCCAGAGCCAGTCCCTAAGCGGGGCTCATGCAGCACCCACGGCCAGGCAGGGGTGATGATCACCCATTCTCTGCTCAAACACTCTTAGATGTAGCTCCAGCCTGCTTGCCTTGGAAGCAGAAAATCTGCACCTGGATGAAATACAGAACGTATTTTGCAAAAGATTAAATTCTTAACAATGAGCCAGTCCAGACATGGAGATATCTAGATGCAGAGAACCTGTCGCCCTCCCAGCAGCTTCTTCCAGCAGTTGATATCTTTAAAAGAAATTGCTCTTAATTTGTTCAGCTTCACTTCTAATCAGTCCCTATCACTATTACTTCTGTTTTTAAATAGAAGACCCCTTTTAATACCAAGAATAATCTCCATGAAGGCATTAGCACACTCTAATCAAGTGCCCTTGCAGCATTTCCATTAGCTAAGTAGGCATGTCAGCTTGACTCTGCAGTTGCCAGGCTGTTTTCTTGTCTCTGTTTCTTTTCTACCTGCTCTCTACTTTTTCCACTTTATTTTAAGCACATATGTAGAGACACTCTCCCCAGAGGTCATCCCACCAGCAGCACGCACAGGCACCACATGCCCTCCCTGCTCCCACATGTTGTTCCCCTGCTCAGTCACCCAGGTTTGTCAGTCTCCTTTGCCAACTAGTTTGCATCACAATTAGCAAAGAGAAAAAAAAAAAAGACAACAGCAAAAAAATAAGCACTGTATGAAAGATACCTGTTCATTTGAGCACATTTCACTGCCTTTTAGCTATTCACCTCTGTATTTAAAAAAAAAAATAAATGTACTTTTGGCCATTATCCCATCAGTAATTGCCTTAATCTGTCTGATCAGAGTTCCTGTAGTTATCAGTCATTACAAGTTCTCATTACCCTTTTCTCTTTCTGATTTGCTGTGCCAGAGCCTCCTCCATCACCACCAACATGTGGAATTTTCCTTTATTCAAAGAGCCTGATCAAGACCTGAATATCAGACCTACCTATTTACCAGACATAGAACAAAAACATGCATTTTAATGCATGTTGAATCAATCACCTTGGAGCACTTCCAGGGATAAATTAAGCCTCATAGCTTGTGTGCAAGATAGGGAAAATTATTGTTTTCCACTATAATAGATGCACAAAGAGGTGTGAAAGTCAGAACATGCCATTCACATAGCAACAGATATATAGAACTCCTGTCTTCAATGAATGGCTCAAACAGCAGCACTATGCTCCTTGGCCAGGAAGAAATGTGTTACATAAATAGCTGCTGTAGTCAAATTTTGCTGGAAAACTGGAGAAGTTTAGGAATATTAATTCAGGTGAAATGTATCCCTGCAATAGCCTTCTTTCAAGCAATAAGCGGAGTCTTGCATGAACTTAAGACTATGGTAAAGGCATGGTTTGCAGCATGTGTTGTTCATAGAGAAAATAGAAAGGGATGCAGTGTGCTCAGAAGTCTACAGTTCAGTGCCTTATCTGGGTCTCCACAAGTCTGTCTTTGCAGAGAAACACTTGATAACAAAAATGAAGCTCACAGATTTCCTTGAAGCCTATCCTGGACAGCAGCCACTTGGTTTTACCTTGACTGCAACACCAAGCCCAAGGGCATGGTTGAAGGTGTGACAGTGGAGACCTGGAGAACACTAGTAGTACAAAGGAGCATCATATGGCACAAAATCTAAATAAGGGAGAGACGACGGAAATGACCCATCCCAGGCAGCCCAGAAGCTGAATTCCAACCATCAGAAGGCATCCTTAATCTCTAAATGCATTAAGGAATTCAACAGCCCTTGCAACCGTCTAAGCATTTAAAGGTTAATTGCAACTGAGATCTTTCAATGCAGTTATGCCAGAGAATAAAGGTTTCGGGAAATGAAACCACTGTAATTAAGAGATTGATATCACAGATTCATGTCTCCCAGAGCTTTGTACAGCCCTTAACACTGACTCTTCATTTTTTTCTCTGGGATTCAATACAATACAAATAAATACAAGTCTCTGTGACGCTGAAGGTTTCAAAAAAATTTAACAGATTGTTTCCGCTGGGTCTAATTAGTAAACCAAGCGCTATATTTGGAAGACTCTAGCCATTTCTATAAAACTCTTGGATGAATAACAGAACCCCAAGTGCATGTTTAAATCTTCCTTCTTGTGACTATTTTGTGAAGAGCTTCACTTTGGCTTCTGCAGACTATCATAAGTCCCACAGTGACCCACAAAGGGCTAAACCATGAAAAGCTACATGGATGGGGAATCACTTCTCTCCACAGCAGATGTGATTCTGGTTTGGTCACTTGTGGCAGCAACAGGCTTCATCATACTCGTGTCTTTGTGTTTCCGTACTGCTTGGGTTGGCTGCTGCTGAGGTCCTTGCCTGAGATTAAGGTAACTGGGAAAAATGTAGAAAACTCCTGGACATGACATGAGAAATTGCTGAATGTGATTGACAAAAGCGTAAGAAGCTGACAGGCATTACAGAGGTCAGAGTAAGGAAGGTTGGATTCATAGGTGGTGGCAGAAGAGATCTGTGAGACGTGGCCAAATTTTACATAATTGGAGGGGAGTACCGAGAGCCTGTTGGGGAGCAGAGTCTTGCAAGGCCAGCATTGCCCAGGTAATCAGATCAGTAATATCAGCTGCAAAACCAGCAGCCATGACATTTCCAAGCAGAGCTGCATAATGATTTCATGCCTTAATCCTGCCAGAATCAACTCATTCATTTAATGTTCAGCCCATTTCATACAGGGGAGATCTGGGAAGAGACTGGGAGCAAAGCAGACAAAAATTAGATTGTCTGCAGATCATCTGCCTACTTGAGATAACCTCTGTGCAAACCTAGAAAATATTCTCTTAATCAACTGGTGTCTAATGGCTCAGTGTCTCCTACTTTGGGACAGTGTTTGTACCATTGAACAGGGCAATGACAAGTTGATGTGAAGTTGGAACCCCAATTTATTATTTCTTGGTCCAGTGTCTTAGCAAGTAGCTCTCCACAAAGCACAAGACTATTTTAAGGGCAAGAAGAGATGCCTCAAAGCAGGCACAAGAAGAAGCTCTTAGCCAGGCGTAAGAGGATCACTTGGACTAAGCTTGAGTACATAAAGTCCAGTTTTTCCTCTGCTGTCTTTACACAAGTGCCTAGCAAGAGACCAAAGAGGTGGTAGGTGCCCCATCCCTGGAAACATTGAAAGTCAGGTTTGATGGGACTCTGAGCAACCTGATCTAATTTAAGATGTCTCTCTTCACCACAGGGGTGGTTGGACTACATGACCTTTAAAGGTCCCTTCCAACCCAAAGCATTCTATATTTCTAAATGTAAGATCATAGATTTGCTAATTCAAAGTAGTAGACTACCAAGACTGTAAGGGGAGTGGAAGGAAAGAAGCATTCTATGCTACAAAAAGCATGACAGCTGGCCCAGTGACAATTCACTAGGCTGGAATCAGATCTTTCCTCTGTTTTCAGAATGAAATAAAATAATGGGATTAGTAGCATGCCAGGAACATATTTTCAAAGTTAGGATATAAGTTGGATTTTCTCAGGAATATTCATGGGCCAAAAAATCTCTCCTTTGACACCCTGTGTGACAGAGTTTTAGCACTGTGTATTTCAAAATGCTCTAAAGCCCAATTACCACGGTAACATCTAAGTGCTTTGTTCAAATTTCACATTGTGGGGGAAGAAAAAACTAAATAGACAAGACCTTTTCCAATACTGAATAGCTGAGAAATTAATTTTGGGAATTGCCTTTTAAGATATGGATTTTTTTACCTGCTTTACACACTTTTGCCTTACTGCCAAGTTAAAGGAATAACTTAAAACTGAAACATGAAGGTACAAATGCACCCTTGTGAAATATTCTTTTACTAGAGGACAGGGTATTTCCTCCACGTCTCTTAAGACTCTAGACACGTTCTGCATGGAAACTACCCAGATGCCACATAACAGAATTTCTGCCTATGAGGTAAAATGCTCAGTCTCAATCTCACTTCCCATTAGCAAGGTTGCTAAGTGAAATATCTAACTTTAGATCCAGAAGGACCAGTTGCAAAGGGAAAGGCAGGGAAGCAACCAGCAGGAAGATTCCTTAGTATCTAATGGTCACAAGTTGTATGCAGCAGAAAACCCAGTAACGATGTGGACTGCTCTAAGTCATGATGAATCTTTAAATTGGGGAGGAGTTAGAGAGGGAAAGCAGCAGAAATGCAATTTGGCTGCCAAATTTAGCATTAAATTCACCACTCACGTAACAAAGACAAGACATCATTCTTACAATTAACATGGCAAGTACAGATCCGGTGAAAAAACCTAAGCATTTGAATGTTCTGTTATACAATGTTAACAACCCTCTATAACCAAGAATTGTCTCAAGCACCCTGGGCACTAGAGACAGCTTCTTCAGAGACACAGAGAGTCCTGTGAGAGATATCAAGATCAAACTCAGGAAACTAGTTTTCTTCTGTAACACAATAGCAACACAAAAAATTTATTACTTCAAATAAGCCTGAAAATTTACCCTTATTCCATTTCACTAACTTTTCAAAAGTTAATAGGGCAGCATTTTGGAGGAATAGATTCATGGGAGCCCCATTTGAGTTCATTTTAGAGATGCAGATGACCCCACTGGGAGAAGACAGAGGACTAAAAGTTCAGGGTCTTAAAAGAAACCTATGACAAAACTCAGCTTAAGTTCAAACAGGACAAGATTGCTTTCAGGCAGCTGTTTGCAGTACAAGACATCTGGCGTCATACACTTAGGCAGCATCACTGGGAACAGCATTGCCTCTATACAATATACAAAGCAGCAAACTGCTTCAGCAGGGGTTGGTGAGAGGTAAACAGGAATGGCACAGTGTAGAAAAAAAAAGGTATGAGAAAGACTGGGACAGGACAAGGCTGCTGCAATATTGATTTTACATAACATCTATGGAGCATGACAGATCTGTACAGCAACACAAGGAGTCCTGCCTGCTTGGTTGACAGCAGAGAGGTTCTGTGATGGAAAGAACCTGCTTGATATATGTGTGCACATACACGTGTATATGTAGAAACTGATGTACAAATCTCAGTCCCTTTTTTGTAGGGGGCCTACCCCTGAAGGCTCTCCCTAAGCCCAAGCTTTGGAGATTGATAGGCAAGAAGGGAGCACGTTTTGCACAGCACTGCCACTCCAAACCTAAGAGCAGCTGCTGCTGGCAGGCTGAGCCAAAACGGTTCAAATCCTGCAGACATATTTGTCATTGTCCTGGTTTCGGCTCGGACAGAGATCATTTTCTTCCAGTTAGCTGGTATAGCAGAACTTCACAGGCTAGCAAAGGTGAGCCTAAAACTTCATCTCTACAAGATGAAAATCAAGAAGAGTTTGCACAATCCTCTCCTGACAGAAACAACATTAAAACAACCAGCCCATGGCAGACATGAGAGATGGTCCTTACTGCACTTCTGGCAAGTGCCTTGTTATTGTACCAACACTATCTGCTCAGCTCAGTAACTCGTGCAGAATAGAAAACAGGCAGTGGGAAGGTCATTTGGAAATTAAATTCTAAAAGAGACACTGCACATTAAAAAACTTCCAGCCTCAGGAGGACAGAATTGAGTTGTTTATTCAGGAGGAAGCATGTCTGGCTAACGTTGAGTTTACATTTAATTGGCACTGAAGAACAATAAAATTGCAAACTTCTTTCAGTAGTGCATGAATGTGCAGAAAACAATCTGCCACAACACATTATATAGGAAATATTGTCCTTCAGCATCATGCAGCCTCCTGCCATGTGAATCACAGCCCATTTAACAACGGCATTGATGCCAGGCTTCTCAGAGGAAGGAAAGGCAGCTCTGACCATTACACACCAGCCAACATCATTAGGGTCAATTACCCTATTAGCACTGAAACAAACCTTATATGTGAACAGGGAGCTTCAATACTCTTCAAGTACCACTTTAAACTAGAGATCAAAAATAGGCACATGAAAATATTCAGCTACTTACAGCCAGCCCTCAGCACCTAGCAGAATTGGGTCCCTAATTAGGATTTAATAAGCTGGTAATTGTAATGGCAACGGTCTCATTAGCTTGATGCCTCGTTACCGTGAGCGCAGATCAAGTTGAGAAAGCCAGTGAACCCTGCAAGCCCTTCCAAACAATGACACTAGGGCTGATTAAAGCAAGCACTGCTTTTGTGGCAGTTCCTAATGAAAAGTGAATTCATAGCCAATGGGAAGCCAACAGTAATTTGTGTCACTCTTTTTAAGAACATCTTTAGCAAGAGGCATGGGACCAGGAAGTTTGTTAATACTATATAACTGCCAAAATAAAAAGGAAGAATTTGTAGTCAGCACTACAATATCAGGAACACTGGACTGGAACAATGTTTGCTCCAAAGACAGTTCATGGCAATTACTAATGACTGCTCATTGTGAAATCTCTAAAGCACATCAACACTTTTCTGAATCATGAAGAACTTAATGGCCTTTGGTTACCCGTTATGTTTATTTAAGCTGTCACTTCAGGTATACACTTGGGCACTGCTCAATAGCAGGTGAAATCATGCTCAATTTTCAATGCAATGTTCAACTTGCCTTTGATCAAACAAATGTCTGTCTAGTGATTTTCATCTGCCTCTGTTTGTTTGATCATAGCTACAGATCAAATATACAGTTGTGGATTTATTAATAATAGAATTGAAGTGTGTTCTATAAATAATTTTTCTTTTGATTTCATGAATTTAGAGAAAAAGCCAGACCATTCCATGAACAAAATTGGAGTGCAGATGGCATCTCATGCTGGGGAATTCCCTAGGTGCCAATCAATTATTTCTGAATGCAAATGAAGAAGGTGAGGCCTCTAGGCTCTATTGCTCACTTTCTTTCAATCAAGACCATTAAGTTTACTGAGGCTAGGATTTTGCAGCAAGTCATTTTGCATCATCTTTTCACCACAAGGAAGCAATGTAAGCAGAGAGTTGGTAAAATGAATTTGAAAGAATCAACTAACTAAAAATAAATAGTAAAATGGCTTCAGCAAAACCAAATCACTAACAAAAAGGACACTTCTGGGCTTGATTTCTGAGTATCCAACTAGACAGTTTTAAAGTTCCTGAAAGCAGTTACCAGACACAGACATATATGTAAAGTCTCATACAGAAGGGAACTGAAACTCTTCAAGTTGACAGTGTTATAATGGATTACACTTTTTTTTTTTTGTTTTGTGTGGTGAAAATATTCCTGCAGAACCGATGTTTTTATAGACTGCCTTTCAGCCAAAAAAATGCAAAGATCTACCACAGAGAACAAACACTGCTCTTACCCTCATGAAACATTTTAGGCTGGCACAGGATGTATTTGCACCAAGGCCTTGGAGCAGCAGTCACCAATTACACACAGTATGGATCATCACCAATATCGCTCTGCAGCTGTTATCTGACCATTAAGAAAAGTAGCAATGCTCATGGCCACCAAAAATGGAGAAAGCCCTCAGGAACCTGATATGTGGTTTTTCAGCAGTTAAAAGGGGCTTATTTATTAAGCATACACATTTATTAATCTGCACTTGCAGTCCAGAAGGCAAATCACATACTGAGCTACATGAAAAGAAGTGTGGCCAGTAGGTTGAGCAAAGTGATTCTCCCCCTCTACTCTGCTCTCATGGGCTTTGAGCAACCTGGTCCAGTGGGCAGTGTCCCTGCCCATGGCAGGAGGGTTGGAACTAGATGGTCTTTAAGGTCCCTTCCAACTCAAACCATTCTATGAAACTGACTTTAGCACTAGTGCTCTCCAGAGCACTTCTCCTGTACAGGAGGCTTGAATCTCCTCAGTTATGCAGGCAGATGATTCAGAGAGGGCCTGCAGCAGAAAACCACTCACCTTCCTGGTTTTGCTGGGTTGTTTCTTTGTTTGCTTCACTCCCTGAACCATCCCACCTCAGGATCAAAAAAAAAAAAAAAAGCACCAATACCATCACTTTGAATGTCAATCATGTGCTTACAGAGTTCACAGTGAATAAAAAGCACCATTTAAAGATGTTAATACACAGAGAGACTATTAAAGATGGCCCAAGACCAGTACAAGAGAGTAAACATGAATTTCACACAGGGAGCTAATAGAAAAGAGGAACAAAGTCATGAGGTGAGGAAGTCTTGCTGCCTGCTATTGCTACCCTGCAGACAATGGGAAACCCAGCAATGGGAGGATTCAATGGGAAAGTCTTTGTGAAAGGCTCATTCAGCCTTCAGAGAGCTTGTTTCATCTGAAGGTGCTGCAGAAACCCTGTGACTTATGTCTGATGAAGCGAATCCTACAAGCAGGACCTTGTGGCAAGCTGTCGTTTTGTCTCTGTCATGGGAAAGAGAGGGACACACCCCACAGAAAAACCTCAGCAGCTTCTCTGTCCAAACCAGAACTATGGTGACTGCAATCTCCTCAAAATCCCACCCACACTCGAAGGGTGCTTAGATGAGGTACGCCAACTGGGAGGGCTACCAAGTCACCAGAGGTTGAACAGAAAGTGATGTGACACCTTTAACAAAAATCCTTTCACTGGGTGTTGGAGGTCACTACAAGGACCTGCCATGTTCTTCATACCAGGTGGAAAAGGAGGAGCTTAGTATACAGTGCCTTCCTCCACCTACAGAACAAGAGGCTGCACTTGTCTGGCATGTGACCTGACCAGGAGTTGGTAATGTGACCATCAACCTCTCTGGTACTCCTGTCCACATGTTGCACATGCTTTTGTGGAGTTCTACCTGTGGAAATTATGTCCAACCCTCTTAATTTCCTGCATTGTGCAGAGCAAGGAAGGAGTAGCTTGTGGGGATTAATACCTCCCCCTGATGTCAGGTTTGGAACCTCCAGGGAGCAGCCAGATCAACTGGGCAGCGCAGAAGTGGTGTGAAGAATGTCAGTCAGGACAGGATCTGTTCTTCTGGTGGCAGTTACCACCTCCACATCCTTCCATGAGGCAGAAAAGCAGAGGAAACACGACTTGAGAAAGGCACTTACAGCAAATGCACATGCTGTATCGAGCACAGCCAGCCATGCTATGGAACTGCTCTTTTGAAGGAACTAGATCCTTTGTTACGAAAACCACCATCTCTAGAGACCGAGCAGCACCAGCCACAGCTGCATCTACTGTAGTATTTTGAAGGTGCAATCTCCATCAACACCCTGCTGTGCATAAGGGGACGCACAGCCTGAACGAGACCATGTGATGCATGGCAGAGAGCACATCATAATCTGACAAAGACTTCCTCAAGATTCTGAATTATTTCATCAAGGAAGAAAAGTCTGCATTTGTACTCTGCAGCATCATCTATGAGGAAACAGAGCTAGTAGGGCTGGTAGGAAGACAGACATGTACCCTGCTTTGTGAAACAGCTAAAACCAAGATATGGAAGAGCACTTGTGTCATCTTCATGGGTGAGGAACGGAGGCTTAGTATGGCTAAAAGTCACCTTTTAAAAGCTAAGTACTTCAGTACGTGGAAAATCACCTATAGTACTAGACAGAAGAGTGTTAAAAAACATTTGAATTGGACCTCCACTGTATTTAGCAGCTTTTCCATACTCAGATGCTTTTTTTAGCAGTTGAAGTGGACACTGACACAACCAGGTATGGCTGAGGTGCAACAAGAAGTGAAATTCAAGTTTCCAAAATTACTTGCATCCTCCCTCTCATCCTCCCTTACCATACAGCAGTTTCTCTCTCTCTCAAAAAAAAAAAAAAAAAAAGTGTTCCAATCTCCATAGTCTGTGCAGATTCCATAGTTCAGGGCATGGGGAGCTCTCACATCCCCAAGTTCCTTCAATGGCCAATGTGATGGGGAAGTGGCAGCAGAGAAAGAGCAAGTCGAGAGATCGCGAAACGTAAATCGGTATCATGATAACAAGGATGGCCCAACAAAAGCCAACCTGCAAATAAAACTGGGAGCTACAAAGAGCAGCACTAGGATTTCCAGCCTTTGTGGGTTGAGCTCTCGGAAATAGTCCAGCCTTTCACCAAGGAAGCACAGGACGCGCAAATGTCAGTGCACAGCAGCTGGGAAGGGAGCAGGACCTGAGCCCACAACACCTGATCCATGTGCTCCTCCTATGCTCCAAGCAGTCCTGTTGGCTTCATAGCAGGTAAGCAGTCCTGGCAGAACCAGGACTTTCCTACTTGCTTTATTCCAGAAGGATTTGTGGAATTTTTGTACAAGGGTCTGTCAGACCAGGAATTGGTCTGAGGAAAAGCAGACCTAGATTTTATTTTTTTTTTTCCCCTAAACTTATAATTCTGTCGTAAATATAAGTGCTGAATGTTTTTTTTAAATTGTTCATAAATTACATTACACTGACATTAACATTAATTTTGATGTTAGTGAATAACTGCACTTTGGAGTTCAGTGAATTACATCAAGCAAAATTTGATTTTAAGCAACGGAAAAGACCTTGCAACTGGAACAAAAAGTCTGTTTATGCTACAGCCTTAAAGTTCTGTATCAAAAGTCATTAGGGGGTTTTCCTGCAGAGCTACGCATTTCCTGATACAAAAAGTAACAACCAGCTCTTGACCTTGATGTGGTCACTGGGGTGACAAGCAACTTCTGCTGGTTAAGTGCCCATCAAACCACAACAGCCCAGAGATGTGGGCAGAGATCAGAGGATCTCTTCCTGCAGGACCCAGGCTGTGATTTGTAAGAGTCAAAGTCCTTTTGAGGACCAGGGCATTATATCAATCTAATTTATAACTTCATCTGTTTTACGGGTCTTTTGCTGTACTTGAAGAGATTAGGGCCAGGGAAGGGACAGGTGATGATCATGTTCAAGAACATCATCTTGAGAAACCAGAGGACTTGAGCAGTGGGAGGTAGGGCCTGACAGCGTGCAGGAGAGGGAAGCCTACAAAGAAGAAAGGTGCTTTAAGGCACAAGGTTTATACTCTGGAGACGTGGGTTTAGATCCCCACTCCCCAGCAAAAGTCCTTCACGAACCCTCAAAGTGCCTGTTTCCCCCCAGGAGATACTTTCACCTGCCAGGTTCAGGGATGTGCTATGAAGAAAATTACCAGAAATGCTGAGAACTACAGAAAAATCTTAATACCAAGAACCATACAGTCATCCCGAAGGCTACCTCAAGTTCATAGCATGCAGGCATCTGGAGGCCTGTGAGGAGCAGCTGGGTTCTTGAGATGGTTCAGAGGTACCAAGCCTGCAGCTTCCCACACAGAAAGACTCCTCCAGCCATCTCCACTCACTGACTCCATTCCTGTAGACCACAGACCACCGCTGGGGGACTGATGTGCCCATGTTAAGGGCAATAGCAAGAAATCTTAGTAAAATTCACAAAGTTGTTGTTAAGCTCACTCTACAAAGCTCTTCAAAACAGCATTGGCCTCTCTCTATCTCCAGGCTCTATAAGCACTCACTGGCATGGAACAGAAACTCAACAAGAGGAAAGAAAGCAGGGTCAGGCTGGGCGATCAGAGTCTCCTTTCTGGCTGCCTGCTCCACAAACACTATCAGAAACATGACTGACATTTCCCACTTTCGTCCACCCTTCCTCTCCGAGAAGGCACCAGGCACAACAGCACGCTCAGCAACCTGGCAGGACTAGCACACTGCTTCTGCTCTCTAGTAAGAGAGCAGCCAAGTTCCCACATGGCACACAACTTGGAATTTTTTAATTTTTTTTTTCCCCCCAGACTTGGAGTTTTAAGGCTACACAACAGTTTGGGTGGGTTAGAAAGCAGCACCCTCTGACTGTTAATGAGCATGCCAAGAGGCCTTGCTCTGCCCTGCATGCCTACATTAAATCAGATGACCTTTAATGACATTTTGTGCAATATTATGCTATTCGAACTCACAGGTTTCCTTATATTTACCCAGAGGCCAGGCAGCTACGTTAGCTGACAGAGAAATCTAGATAATCCGTGCACTTAGAGGCCTGACAAGATCTGATAAAGTTTGCCTCCTTCACTCAAAGCAATTGGGCATTAACCCCACTTGCTCCTCAGCAGCACCACATTTGCTGTCAGGGGGAGAGGAAAAACCCCAAAATGCTCCTAGCAATCAAGCATGCTGTGTTTGGCAGCAATTGCAGACTGCCCGCTCATATTGCCACAAGATGTAGCTTCTTTAGCCTTTTCTGTATTGCCATCCCTCAAGATCTGTGAGCAGGGCTATTTGTTTTGGGCAAACCTGTCCACTTCTCCATCACCACTGCTCAGAAAACACTGCAAGCAAACTGAGCCCACATTAACTCTTTCACCATTTCTTGGTAAAGGAAATGACCTGCCATGAATTCTGAGGTCCAAGACCCCAGAAGACTCTAGTATCTTGCCTAATTTATTGCCTAACCAGTTTCTCTATGTCTGTATCCTTCACTTAAGCCACAGTTTAACACAACAACATCCCTCTTTGATTTGTGTATAATTTAAGGAAGAGCTGAAAGCTGTTTCCTTCCTTGAGCAGGACTGGATGCAGCCGCATGGCTGAGCGCTTTGCTGCACAAACACTTCAGATCAAAACCACAGCATTTGGTATTTTGAAGGGAAACTTCTGCTGAGTTTATCAGGGACAGAACTTCAATCTGTCTTTGTAACATTGGCAGCCTTCAGTGTTCATTTTGTGCATCACCTTGTTTCGCTGTTTTCATTACAACCACTACTTCATTTTGCGGTGCAAGATTTGTTTTGCAACACTATGATATAAAGAAACTTAAAACATATTGTCTTACTAAAATATGGACAAGAAGAATGTTACTCTGAGGTGAAACAAATCTCTGACATCCTGAAATACCAGCTGGCACTGCCTGGTAGACACATTCACCCCATCTGAGCACACGGATGCCCCCAAGGAATCCCTCTTTCGGTAATCAGGCAGATTACTGGAAGTTTGGTGGGTTTCATTTCTTCATCTTCCACCAAGTAGGAATAAGCCCTTCTGACAGCTGACTCAGCAAGAAATGCAGTAGTAGTAATGGGTTTGGATGGCTTGAGAATAAAAACCAGAAAGAACACACGTGTGAATGACATCAACTTATTACATATTGAAGTAGACTACAAAAAAGTGACAGCAGAAGGAAATCATATATTGCAAGAAACCACATATCAGGAGAACCTGATTGACAGCATAGCAACATCTAGAGAATAACAGACTAGAATTACTGGTAGAAAATTTAAATATATTTAAATTAATTCCCCCATTCCCAAGAAAGCAATTATGTTAACACTGGAAGTACCTAAGATTTTAATCTGTTTTGAAACATCAGGCTGCCAATATTTTCTATCTTTTCTGTAATACGACCATTAAGGAGAATTTAAATGCAACACTGCTAAAAGATTGCCAGTACCTCATCCACAGTGGAGAGAGAGAGAGAGAGAGAGATAAAGCTGCTTTGACAACAGCAGCCTCAGCCAGCTGCAGAACACTGCTGCTGATAAACATCAGACTCCTGAGCAGCACTCAAGGACAGTCAGGGTACATACAGCTTTAACACAACATAAAGACTCTTCAGAGCCTACTTGGAGAGCCAGAAGCACAGATTGCAGAGTGTTTAAAACAGGATTGCTAAACCCAGGGGAATTTGGGTCATGCCATTTCTCCTTAGAAAGGGACAAAGACAACACCTACCTGCATTGAGGTCCTTCCTTCACTGAGTAGTCTTGTTCTCTCCCATCCCTTCTCCTCACAGCACCTGCTTTTAGAGATGCACAGAGCAGCCCAAAGAACATGCCATAGAGCTTGGAAAGAAGACGAGGATCTGACAATATTCAGCATCTCCTGATCAGAAGACACTGGATAGCCAAGATAAAGGTAATATTTGACAACCATGTGGAAGACTCCGCATTTCAGACACAGTTCAGACAAAATACTGGAGAAGCTAAAAGATACTGAAGTTGTACCTATAGAGGCACACACAAGTTTTGCACAAACTTAGCATGTGATCAAAGACGAGCACTTCCAAGCGGTGAAATGCTCCCTCCTTTCTGTTCATGAGTCGTCACGTTCCACATGACCTGAGGGTTTTACTATTAGTCCTTCATGATGCTGAAAATTCTCAGTGATTATTATCTAGCCAGCTGTTTTCTGAAATTTATCTAGCTGAGAGAAGAATTAGTTCTTCTGTATGAATATATCTTTCTTGCTTTAAATTCAGTTTATTAGCCATACTTTATATCAATCAAATTAAGTTGCAATGGTTCAGTTAAAAGCAGCCAGATATGTTGGGGTTTTCTTCTGCGTGTATGAAACTCATGGAAGAAATAAAGAAAAATTTAAGAAAGGCCAGAACATTTGTTTGTATTCAACATGAGATAAATTAATCAGACTAAAGTAAGCTCAAACTAAGTCACTCTGATGCTGCAGACCAACAGGAAGTTAAATTAGATCCACTGGGAATTAACTTCACATGTATTATATTCCAGGATGCCTTTAAAAATCAATAAAGCTCTTGAAATACTTTAAATACAACCGCAGACTGCCTGCAAAGTAGCTAAATCAATTTAAGATCGGAGGTTTGTTCTGCCCTGGGAATTGCTAAATAGAAACATAAGCACCGTTTGGTGGTACAAGTAACAACATCCTCCCCAGCCCAACACACACCTCCAGCCCAGGCATCGTGTCTGGCAGGTCTCCCATCACCAGCGCCTACACAAACACCAGGGAATCCTTCTCTGCTCAGCACCCTTTCTTCAGCACATAGCTCTACCCTTTGCAGCACGTGGAAAAGTGCCCTCTCTCAGCCAAGGGCAGTCACTGCTGCTCTGGCAGGAGACTGGTTTTGTAGCTTGCCTGATGTGATTCAGCTTTAGATTCAGCATCCAAGGGAGAGCTCTTTTCTGCTTGCTTATGTAAATACAGAACAAGGGACAACCTTTTGTTTCCCTGTTTATTAAGCAAACCATCTACCAACCTCAAAGCACAGCCGTGGGCCATACGCACACTGACATTACTTCTTTAATTAAAAACTTGATTGCACGCAGCACATATGCAAAGGCCTCGGGTACCACCACACACCCAGCCTGAGCACAGCTGGGCAGAGACCCTCAGAGCAGCCGTGCCTGTCCCACGCTGGTTTTGGAAACAGAAAGGCACAATTTTGATTCCTTACAAAAGAGCCCAGAGATTAAATGCTTCAGGAAGGGCAGTGACTTCTGTAAATAAGCCTCAGAGGTGATTCCCAAAATTTGTAGATGACTGACTGTGGTTTATTTTAATGTAACAGTCAAGGAAGTGTGATGACAGGCAATAACAAGGCATTAAAGCATCCTGTAGATCATAGAACAATTTGGGTTGAAAAGGATCTTAAAGATCAATTAGGTTCCAACCTCCTGCCACGGGCAGGGACACCTCCCACTAGACCAGGGTGTTCAGAGCCCCATCCAACCTGGCCTTGAACACTTCCAGGGATGGGGCATCCACAGCTTCTCTAGGCAACCTGTTCCAAAGTCTCATCACTTGCAGAGTGCATAACTTCTTCCTTACATCTTATCTAATTGTACCCTCTTTCAGTCTGAAACCATTACCCCTCACCCTACTGCTACACTCCCTGATAAAAAGTCCTTCTCCATCTTTCCGGTAGGCCTCATTTAGGTACTAGAAGGTTGCTGTAAGGTCTCCCTAGAACCTTCCTGTCTCCAGATTGAACCCCAACTCTCCCAGCCTGTCCTAAAAGGAAAGGTGCTGCAGTCTCCCGATCATCTCTGTGGCCCTCCTCTAGACTGACTTGAGCAGATCCATGTCTTTCTTGTGCTGAGGACTCCAAAGCTGAATAGAGTACATTTGGTGGGGTCTCACCAGAGCAGAGGGGCAGAATCGCCTCCATGGACTTGCTCTCCACTCTTCTCTTGATGCAGCCCAGGATGCAATTGTCTTTCTGGGCTGTGAGAGCACATTGCTGGCTCGTATTGTTTTTCATCCACCAACACCCTCAAGTCCTTCTCTGCAGAACTATCCTCAACCCACTCAGTGCCCAGCCTGTATTTGTGCTTGGATGAGAAAGACTGTGCTGCAGCAAAAACTGGGGATGTCAAACCTCAGCCAGTGCAGGTGAATTGCTGCTGGACTACTCTGCTCAGTCTCCTTTAGTCAGTTTGGATCTTCTGATACAAGATTCTTAGAAGATGAGTAGCTGTGTTGGAAAGCAGACAAGAGGAGCTAGCAAGTTAGACGCTTGCTTTGCTTTCTTGTCCTGTACCAGCAAATCATGAAGGGCCTGATGACCAGTTAAGTTTGAGTTCAGAGAAACTGAAAAGAGTTGCAGAAAGTCTTTGCTAAACAAAATAGATATTAACATGCTAAAAGTCTTTGTTTCCTTTTACCCAAGGAAATAATTCTGATAATTCCCAAGGCATCAGCAAGATTGAAGTATGACAAAACAAACTCCCATTTGAACTCGTCACCTGTGATGTCAGTTCAACAACTTGAGTTTGTCCAGCAATACCTATGCACTAAAATGGCGAGCTATAACATGAGTGATGAGGGCTTGTTTCAGCAGTTTCTAGCATAGATACATGGCTTCATACAACAACAAACGTAGCTGAGTTACAATAGGACACATCAGGGGGGTTGGAACTAGGTGATCTTTAAGGTCCCTTCTATCACAAGCCATTCTATGATTCAATGAGTATGTGGCAAGTGGGATCCTTTGACATAGATTTCTGCAGTGTTTTGTGAGCTCTCTCGTTGAAAGTTCTTTACAATGCTACCATAAGATAAAAGAAAAGCTTTTCCACCTGAAAAAATTGCCACTGGAAAGCTATGGAAGAGGAACTGACAGTGCTCACAACGGAAATCACCAGCAGAATACTCCAGCACTAGGGTCATGCTAATTGCTGTATTCATAAAAAGCTGAAAAGGAGGTGAATAGTGAAACACAAAGTTCCTGTGCCATCAGAGAGGGGAAATAAAGAGGAGAATTGACTACAAAGAGCTACAGGACTTCATTCCACTAAGCAGCTGGGTGAAAGAACCAGATTACTTATGTTTACATTGACGACAAAATGTTGCATTGGGAAAACACAATCCCAATTTTACTTTCACAAGGAGACGCTACTATTACGCACAAATGACACCTTGGGATTTTAAGAGATAGCTCTAAGAAGTGTTAGCTTGATACACAGCAGTTATTAAGAAAAGGCAAATTCAACACTGGGAATTATTAGAAAAGAAAGAATAAAACATTATTATGACAAAACATGAATGAAGTGAGGGAGTGCATGTGCAGTTCTTTAATCCATGACACATCCCTGGAGGGAAACATGAAATAGAAATATGCACGGAAAATTTCATTTAACTCCATGAGTCTCTCTTCTGCATATCTGGGCTCAGTAACTATGACATTCTCTGAAGTAGAAGATTTGAGCCATAATTGGAAAGCATATTATCACTTGAACAGGCTTTCAGAAGTTGTAACTGAGGGAACAAAAGAGGATAATGAGATTATTCAGATTACAAGCAGATAATTACCAGGTATGAAAGATCTCTGTATTTTATGGGAAATGGTTCTATAGCTCAGATAAATTCTGCCCGATTTAGCCCAACAGACCACAACGTCAAAACTGTGTATGTTGAACGACATGGGATATCCAAGCAAGTGAGAACACCAGGTGCCTGCTCAATAAAAACTTCATACAAAAAAAAGTTATTAAAAAAAAGAACTCAACAGGCCTGTTTTTATTCTGCACAGGTAGGACAGATCCTGTCTGGCAAGATCGGCTTCCAGCTCCTTTGATGATATGGGTTCAAGTACCAGCAGGCCATAGCTAGTAACAGAGACTCAAAAATGGAAATTCTGAAGTATATCCATTTAGTGCTGTGTGGTACCTGCTGGAGAAATCTTTCACTTCACATTGACCATATAGGGAATTTAAGTCAGGCACTTAAACAAATAGGTTATTTTAAGAGTTCAAGCCTTGACCGATTCTGAAATGTGTCATGTCACTGCTCAGCCTTTCCTGCCGTGGAAAGAGATTACCATGAAGGTATGAAGTCCATCAGCTATCCCACGGTAACTGGTGGTATAGACTTTTGGGTGTACACTCACAGCGCAACTGACTTCACAGTCACTATATGCCTCTAAAGGACAGCAGCACGAACCTGAGCAGATGGATCACCTCAGCTCTTCAGCAGCACTTTCAGACCTCCACCCATGTTGTACTCTGAACACATGATCTTATGAACTGTTCTCTGTACAAAAATAATTCAATTTCCTGATAGATGGCAAATGGTACTAACAAATAAATTACCTGCTGCCTTCAAAACAGAAACCGGTCTCAGACTCGGGTCATCTCAGAAACTGTAACAGTTTTTCTTAGGGAATGATTAGTCAAAAACAATACTAAAGAGACAGTAAGTGCTATTACTAAATTAATTCTGTTGTCATCATTAGGGGAGTCAACTTCCCTGTTCTGTGCTAATTAGATCTGTTAGAAGCTCAGAAAGAGGAACATTAACCAAGTGTATCTAGAGCATCCCAGGGACAGATGGGAGAGAGCCAGAAGGGATTTCTGAGTACTCATTGCCATGAAATTTTGGAATCCTCTTAAACCAGTCATTCAAGTTAGGTCAAGATATATAGGTTTAATCCTTCCACTCCCTCTAGCAAAGTACAAAGCACTTTGTCAGGGAGCTTTCAAGTGAGGCCAAATCAGCAAGTTTGTCTTGTTTTGCTAATGCGGTAACACTGATCATCTGCACCTCCTGGCAGAAAGTAAAGGCTTCCTCCCATGTGATTCCACTCCTCATTCAAAGCCAGTGTGTTTCAGCGCTGATAAAGATGAAATATAGATTCTCAGAACTTTTTCTGTTAACAGGCACTATGGGTATAAAAATATCTTGTTGGGCCAGTATCACACCAATTTATTATACAATAAGTAACATCCTCTGGGACAAAATAACTTCCCCTGACCTGTAATTACTGGAATGACACCTTCCAGAGTAAGTCCACCTGTGGTTCACACCTTCTGTGATTATCAATATCTGAAGTTTGTAAGCCTCCCAAGAAGATCATTGTTTATCCTAGATTAAATCCAGAACTGAAGTCTAGCAGTGCTATAAGCACAGTGTACTCAATATGATTGACTGTCTTGCACCATGTTACCTTGGAGACCAGCTGACAAAAATCAGAGCAAGATGACCCATAATCCTTTTCCTTGGAAGAAAGATTTGTCTCCTCTACCAGCTACAGAATATTTCCCAGGAAAGCTCCAGAAGGAAAGATCACACTCTACTGCAAATTCTCCTCTGTCCTGTCTAGAAATAACAGACTGAATAGGACCAAGATGTCCATTTCCTCTCACAGAAGATAGAATAGTTACAGACTGAGATCAGACTCTGTGCTGAGAACGTGCATGATGGGACACGAGTCCGTGCTACAGCACTGACAGGACTTGCACACATCAGCCCAGCAAAGCAACTGCACTTCAGGGCTCCATCCCTCCCTGTTCACACTCGGCCAAAACAAAGAGCACAGAGAAGGCTGCACCTCGTCCTAGCGTGGCACATGTGTCTGTTACCACAGACCCCAGATCAGAGAAAGGGGGACACACAAAGCCTGCCCATCTGTTTTCCCTGCCCACAGACAACGTTGGGAGCACAGTCTGCAGCTCAGCATTACACCATGCAAACACCTCCACAAAGATGCAGTCACCTTTAACATGCATTTAAAGGCTTCTAGTGGAGATGCTCCAAGAGCAGTGAAGGAACTCTTCAGAGCAGTGAAGCAAACGTGACTGATGAAAGCATACATCATTAACAAACTTATTTACAGTATACACTGTGAAAAGCAATTTCAAAAGTTAAATGAGTGGTCAACACAAGACATCCTTCTAAAAAGGAATCTTTAACTAGAGTGGCATCAGCACACTGACTACCTCCATGTTATCACACAGTCCCCACAGATCAGAAAGGGAAATACACTAACCCCTGCAGTCCCCATTCCTACCTAGCAGGACCTTTTCATTGTGGTCAAGAACTATATTGATCCTAAAGGTACCCTGACTTGCACATTGTGAGCTGAACAAAGTGCCCTCTGGGTATCTGGTGCACATCAAGTCAACAAAATATCTTTTTCTTCTTTCAGCTGCAGCTGGGTTGAAGACAAGAGTCAAATTCAAGCAGCTGGTTTTTATTCTGTAATTCTGCAGAAGTGTCCTTCCACTCGGGTTACCATGGCTTACATAGGAAACATTTTTCAGTCATTCAGAACATGGCCTTTGTGGTTGGTTTCTATGGTTGTTTTTTGAAAAGCAGTAAGAAGTGAACAATCATATTAGGGAAAAATTGAAATGGACAATCTGGCTGATCATAGTTCTATCAAATGACAGCGGTCAAAAACTTCTGTTTCAAAGTACTCATCCACAAACACTTCCTGAACAGCTGCAGAAAGGCATCAAGGAGATCCAACTGGAGAAGAGTAGAGTAGTTAACTAGTTAGACACACACCCCCTTTAAAATTTTTATTAGGCCATCTTGGCCACATATTGATAACTGCCTATTATTGCAGTATTCAGAAGGAAGAATTTAAATATTTCAACTTCCCAAATCAAGAAATGAAATTAATCTAAAAATATTTTAATGTAGCAAGTTTGGCTATAGAACCAGTGTAACATCACAAGGACACCCACCGTATAACCAACTTTACTGCTTAATCTTAACAGAGTAAGCTACAAATGCAATGGATTTACCACAAGTTATTTGGTTAAATTAAATACTGCAGTTAGGATCATGCTGTCAGTAATTGTGGCTTTACAGTACCAATGTTCAAGTTGGCCGAGTTAGTTTTACTGTAAGTAAAATGCAATTTTACAGAGAAACAAAGTAATTTAGTATCGCATGTCGTATTCTGCTTCATGCTCAGTCACAATGATAACATCTCTGACAGATCAACAATATTTCAGCATTATATTAATAATGCCAAAACATACAGGAATTTTAATGCCAAATTTACAACATAATACAGTGCTTGACAAACATTTCTCAGGTATGGTGGTCAAGTGAGAATGCTACACAGGACTGAGAAGCATCCATGCACTACTCAGTGCCTATGAAGTGAACCACGCTGACAGGAATTTTTTACCTTTGGATGGTATTATTGTTCTAAACATTTGTGTCCCAAGCATAATGCAGCATAAAATGAATGTTGAACTCTTGCCTCAACATGAAGCAAAAGCACTACATATTATTTACAAACTTGAAAAAGTAAAATCACTTTAAGAACAGAAAAAAAAAATTAATTGTGATCACTTAACAAAAATGAGAAAGTTTGATTACTGTTCTGTGAACTAGAATGGTAATGAAGTTGTAACTGAACTTTAACCAAATTAGGTTAATGCATCTATTCTTAACTCACTAATATTGTCATTTCAGAAACCAGTGATTTTTAAAGCTAAGGACACTATCAGAGTGTTTATTTAAAGCCAAAACTGACAAAAATCAGGTAGCTGGCAAATCATTTCTGCCCCTTATTAGACTTCATTAGCTTCTCCACTGCATACTTCAGCAAAGTTTTCAAAACGCCTGTTTTAACCTAATTCTGCTTCAACTTAAGTAGCTGGTAGCGAAGTGGAAGCGAACACTATCAACATTTGAAAAAATCCCTACTCAGAGTGGTTTTGGTTTTCCACTACTGGGGATGAAATTAAGACTGCTAGCATCGTTCTACATAAAAATGAATGTTTTAGTGTTATTTTCTAATAGTAAAAGAAAAACTTCCTCAAAATTAATTAAGCTTTGCAAATATGCAAAGAAATATACAGGTAATTCGGATTTAATCTGTCAATCACAGCAGTGTCCTCCTCATTCTTCCCCCTCCCCCTCCAAACTTAACAGCATTGCCAAAGTGGCTGATGTGAAATTGATAAAATGAAATTCACTTACACGAAGCCTGGCCACAAACAACAACAACAAAAAGAACCTTTGTCCCTGCCGCATCTATTTTTTAACTTTTTTTTCCTGCATTTGGTAATGAAATCATACAAGTATAAAGGGGATTGTGTTGGTCTTTTGAGTGTGCTTTTTTTTCTTTTTTTTTTAAGCAGGCATAAGAGTTGCGCAAGACAAAACCGAACAAACTTGTTTCACTTCAGAAAGATTTTTATGTTACCAACTCATTTATCTTCATAACTAAAGGCAATAAAAAATAAACCCAGAGTAATAAAACAAAACAAACAACAAAAAACAACCCCATAGTCAAACTGCTTTTTCAAGTATGTTTCTCCCCTCATGAAAGTTGTGTAAGCCATACTACTGCTTAAAACCCATGTCATGATCATTAGGATTTAGATCATAGGTCCAGGTCTCCTGGAACTGGGTTCAGCCAGAACTCCAGCTGAGTTTACACCCAGCTGAGAGGCTGAAGGGTACACATGCACATATTACATCACCCAACACCCTGATTCTGACTACATCCACTGGCACAACCCCATCACATCCCTGAAACAAGAGAAATGGCACAGGAGCCACAAAGTGATCTTGGACAGGTACCATTGTTCACTGATCATCAACCAGGTGCAAATCTGGTTTGTGCTGACAGAGATGCACTTTGTAGACCTACTGGGCTGGAGAATTTTTGCCCACAATATTTCTACATAGCACAGCATAAAACACATCTTAGTATTTCATTCAGTCTGGACTTCACATCTCAATCTATTGCAATTATGGAAGCCAATGAAAAGTCAATGAGAGGTGTTCTAGAAGAGTTGGTCCCAGCAATAAACACTAATACACATGAAAAATAAGAGGGGACAAACTTCCGAGTCACTACAAATGATCGTGACAGGTTATATGTTTCTTCCTTCCTCCTTAAATTCACCTCCCATTAATGCAAGCAAAAAGTGCAACTTTGCAGCATGTTTGTACACATCAAGTTTTTCCTCAAGAACACATTTTGCAGTAACAAAATATGGTCTATAAAGTTGCAAAGTGCACAAGCTGAAGGCACAGAGTACAAACACATAGAAAAACAGATTTCAAAATACCAAGTAACAAAACAAAAACTTAACCCAAAACAAACAAACAAAACCCCACACAGGTAAAAGAAAAATTCAGAATTTAAAACTCCCTGACAGAAGATACATTTATATGGGACCAACTCTTAAAAGGTGACAGTTTTTAAACTAACAAACAAATACTGCAAAATAATGAAATTTTATTCTTATTATTTAAGTAAAAGCTCCAGAAAATACCTTGAAGTTTAAAAACTAATACACTGACGTGTTAACTAGTTTTAAGAATGTCCTTAATATTAAGAAAAGAGTGCAAAAAAGGTTCTTCCATTCTAACACTTTTGGAAGCTGCTGATTTTGGCTGCCCATTTCCACTTTGAAAGGATTGTTTTTCAAGGTGCATTCCTCACAAAAATCGTAGAACATGAACTTGTTGATAGGCTAGACCAAGGAATCATGTCTTTCCAAGTCATCCCAATTGTAGCAGCAACTGACAATTTATTATATAAAGAAGCAAGTCCAAAGCTCTTCTTTGACGCATAGTTCGTGTCAGAGCTCGAGCATCAGCAGTTGCCAAAGGAGGCTCCGGATACCACCTGCGCTCCTCCAGTGTTTGTTCTGGCCAGGAATAGAAGCTGATCCAGTATATTCACTATCTGTACCCCCTGGAGCTCGCACAAGCTGATGAGCCATCTGAAATTACATGAAAAGTTAAAAAAATTCTCTCATATTAAACTTCCACCTTATGTCCTTTGCCCCATTCCCCCAACAGCCTCAAAGAAACATTAATGCTGGTAAAATGTTAACAGTGTACAGAGAAGCTGATACATCATGTAAAAGTCCACTCAGTCATTTCAGGTCTGACTAAGAATTCATCATAAAACTGCATGACATTTATGGTAGGAAATAAAGCACAGGATGAACTGAAGTTAACAACAGTACCAGGACCTACACTATCCCCCTTTCCCTAAGGCTATTTAGTGACAATCAGGACCCCGTATTTCAATTCTGACTTAGAATGTACGGGACTAGATTCAATCCTTGCCAAATATTCAGTCAGCACAGAAGATGGGACTTTTGACTGGCTGCACCCAAATTAGGGCTGTATGGAATAGAGCAACCAACTGAGAATGGGGAAGAATGGAATAGCCATACTCCCTACTCTGTGCTGAGGGAAATTTAAGATATAACAAAGAGAAGAACCTCACAGTTAAACACACAGCAAGAGACTTCATCTACAAATGGAAAAGAACTTCCATGCTGCGTGACTCAAACATTTCTAGCCAAATACTGCCTTTAGCATCTCACTGCAGGTGGATCCCAGGTTGTATCTGACACGTAACAGAGAGTTCCAAGCTGAAAAGGACAACCCCTCCAAACAATCTGTTCTGCCAATGGACAGGAACACACAGCACCCGTGGGTCACTGATATGAGAGGTGGACTGCCCTATCATTTCATTGCCTGTTATGTGTATCATGACCAAGCAGAGACTTGGGACAAATACATTCTTTTTCCTCAAAACCTCAGCTTCCACTTAAATGAAGTGGAAGTATCTTGGTTTTGATAGCTAGGATATCTTACTACCTTAGAGGTGGCTGTGGGAGTCTAGCACAGCTAGCCAGGCTCTAGAACCAAGAAGTCTGTATTATTACTCAGAATAGTAGAGGTTACACTGGCAGACAGCTAGCTAGATGTGGAGATGCAGCCTCCGACACCTCACCACCCCTGCAGACTCAGAAGTCCACCACTACCTGATGCCCGACTCATCAGGGACTGCACAGCACACTGGAGGGAAGGGTTAGATGCATACTTACTGTAAGTTAACTCTTCTCCAGCTCTCTTGCGTGACTGGTCACCTCTAGGAAAGAAGGGGAAGAAAGGTATTTTCATGATAACCTGAACTTGACAATGTCCCTGCTCACTGCAGGGGCAGTTGGACTAGATGACCTTTAAACATCCCTTCCAACTCAAACCATCCCATGATTTAAAAAAAGGGAAAACACTAGTGAAATACCTCAGCACAATCATAAACTCCACAGACTCAAGAAACAAACATAGTAGCAATGACTGCAGGATTCTCAGTTTACTAAGACAAAAGTATAAGCTACATTTAATAGATGTAAATTAGTTCATCCTTTTGTTAAAGATAGTAGGCTTGCTTTTATAGGTTGGTTGTTTGTTTTTAATACAAAATGAAGATGCGGAAAAAGTCTCATGGTCTTCAAGTCATGCATAAAATTGTCTTCCTTAATTCAAACTTTGTAGAACTATATGGAAAACTCTGCATCTATCAGTCTGAGAAGGTAAGATGCTCCGGAAAACCCAACAATCAGACTCTAAGCAAGTCTGAGCTGATAACACTCCCTCTTCAAGCAAGAGATTTAAATAAATAACTGAAGTTGTATAAACATTAGATGACATCATTGCTCCTGAAAACCTAAAGTAAAATTCCCATCTATTTGGAAAACATTCTTTTCTTTTTGTTCTTGTGCACACAAACTCTTGAAGCTAGAAAATCCTGCTGCTTCACAAGTTTCTTGTGCGGATAGAGCTGCTATTGCTACTATTACACAAGGAAGAGATCTCGCAGTATCTCTTCATCACAGTGGTTGTAATTTCACATTTATCTGCTGGAAGTTGGCAGAAATTGAGGGGTTTTCTAATAATACAAAGTGTTCTTCCTTGAAACCACTCTTAAGGTGATGGACCTGCTGTGTATGCCTCGATTAAGGTCTTTCACAAGTGAAATACTGCCAAGCAACTGTCTTGTATTCCCATTTTTGTGCAGCAATAGTATTTAATAGTGCTGATAAGTTGACTATTTCAACTAGAACCTGACATGCCATTAACACTCCTCAAGACACCTCACTGGGCTGTGTTCCTCATGGTTATTGTAGGAAATACAGCAGCAAAGACATCACCATCTTTGGGTGCAATTAGAGGAGAACAGATGACATTTCATACTAACCCAGAAGAGAACAGACCTGGCACACTACTTGGTAAAAACCAACCCTTTTATACATTTTTATGTATAGGAATATAACCTCTGAACGATTCTGAGACGTTATACACATAACCTATGTTCATAACACAGGAACAAGCACATAACATCTTGAAACACACTGAGGTAAAATGTGTTTCAAATACCACTGCAAAATGCCATACACCAGATATATTGCCTGTACTTGAGTTTTCTTTTACTTGTGTCCTTTTATTGATGACAGACTAACACTTTACAGTTACTCCATGTTTACCAGACTGCACCAACTCCCTGACAGTACAATCATATGGAATAGACTGTGCAAAACATTCACTGGAGACTGACTGGCATCAATCAGTTGTTCCACTGCGAAGTTTTAATTTGCATTTTTATTTAACAATTTGAAAGCAAGCTGCATAAAAACAGCAGTTGCACAAAAGCACAGGCTAGGGTAGACCAATTTTCTAAACCTGCAAGGCACACCAAAACTTTCACCGCAGAAAGCCAAAAGGAATAGGAACTCCTAAAAATTGGGCTCTGCAAACAATATGTGACAGAAACCTTTACTTCTTCCTTGTATGACTATCCTCAAGCCTACTCTCTTCTTTGTCCTCACCTATCACACAGGACAGAAACAGCTCCTATAGATTTAGTTCCAGTGCTAGAGAATTACTTTTCTGTGTAAAACGGGAGTTGCTAAAATACATTCTGAAGATCCCACCAAGTCTCTAGGATGAGAGCACCACAGTGGGATCTAGCCTTGGCAGTGGTCAATATCCTTCCTACGATCTGTTCTAGCCTTTTATACAGCAGCATCCTCACAGTACCAGCCAAAGTATTTCACGGCCAAGCTGAGAAGTCTGGCTTATTTTAGGTACCTAGGGAAAAAAATAGCTTTGACACTGATTATTTTTGTGGATATGGACTGTTACTACTTGAAACTTCATTTTTAATTCCCTGTGCTGTGTGAAACTGATAAAATGCAGTTGTAAGCATTACTATTATAAGACACCTACAGAGTTAGTAAGATTGAAAGTCAGACAAAACTAAAGTGTTCCGGTTTTTGTTCCGTCCTGTGCATTACATTCTTTTGTCAGTATTATACGCCTGCTCAGCTTCAAAGTCTCAAACTTCTGTTTCTTGGACCAAATGCAATGGTTTTCTCAGCCCAAGCTCTTCCGGCTTTCTTTTTAGCATCTTAACTCCTGCAGAGCTGAAAAAAATTATTTTCCTCCACAGAAAGCCTTACAAGGAGTGAGCCTACAATACCATCTGCATTTGGGTCAGTGGTAGAGTTTTGAAGTTCAATAATTTATGACACTTTGAAGAACGAGATTATGTTTGAGGAAAACTACAAGAGAGTATGAAATCCAGGACTACATCTAACACTAAACTAGTTCTGATTCTGTCATAAACAGACCCACATTTAGTGGGCATTCAAACTACAGGACCAGATTCTCAGTGCTGCACAGCTAACAGAAAGGATGAAGATGAGTATTTTCTTCAGGCAGAAACGAGCCTCTCGGGAACAGAGCACGATTCCCCCGCCTGACCTTGGGCTGTCAGACTACAGCAAAAGTGGTGCAGTGCTGTGGTGTAAGCGCTGTGCTTCTGCCTGGGCAGTGAAATAGAAGAGCACAGAGCAACAGGCACAGCTCAGAGTGAGCAACATAGGTTATGAACATTTTCCACTATCTCTTTCACTGTTTGGTCTCCAACCTCCCCCCCCTCCCGCCAATTCAATACTCAGAAGAGAAATGCCTATTTAAAATAAACACCTTGACTGTACAAATAGCTCTGAAAGTGGAATAAGGACATGTCACTGACTGACATTTGCAGAAGCATCATGGAAAAAAAAAAAAGTCAGCTTATAGAAAAAAAAAGGCCAAAGTAAAAGCTGAACAAGAGCATGATCATGCATTACACCACACTCAAAGCACAGCAAGGCATGAACTGTAAGCAGCCTGTTTCATGAAAATATTCCCAGACTTTGATCATCAGCTTTTTGGTACCATCTGCAGGGTTGGTAATGCCCAAAATACATGGAAAATAGGCCATATTTCTGACTTGTGAAGGTTCTTTATCAACTCTTAAATTATTTCTCCAATATTTTTAGGTGTATCCATTTTTACTGTTTCAGCACCACCCAGTACAATTATTACTGACAACTAATAATTATTACCTAGTAAATCCATTCTGCATAAGCTCTCTTTGAAGTTTCTGGTCTTGAGCAGCATATTCCTGAAGCTCAGATTCCACAGCAGGGGGTAGAATATTTGGGATGAATTTAGAAAATAAAGCTGGTGCCATCTGTACCCATTCTGTAACAAGAGGGAAAGCAACAAAAAAACACGTGGAAGAGATGTGTTGTGAAAATTTTACTCTTTGACAAATGTAACTTTGCTCTATTTTAAATACATTTGAGGGACTTGAATTTAAATAAAATAAAATAATAAAAATAAACCAAAGCATCACCCAAACTCCATAGAAACCAAGTCTTAAAGCAGGGCAAATAATCAGACTGTTAAAATCAGATGTGTACATGTAGACAAAGGAATTACTATTTTGGTTTTTTTTTGGCCATTCAACTCATCATCAAATTGAAATTCAGTTCTTGCTGCATCTCACAGGGCCTGCTGAGTCTCTGGATATTCTCAAGGACATGCACCAATGATCGGCAAACTCACCTTTATAATCAGATCATTTGTAACAATTAACTCTGGGAAGCATATTCACAAAATTTACACCTCTCTTCCCTGAGCCTTGCTTCTAGAAAGCACAGTAATAGGATCATACAACCCTGCTTCTCCATCCCACATTTCAAATGAATTCATGCAATTCTCTCATTGATGTTCCAAAGCTCTATAGTGAGCATTGTTCATCTAAATTTTAACCTGCATTAGTTCAGCTTCAGCATAGAAATTTAACTTCCCTCCACCAAACATTGCCTTACAGAAGCAATGTTAAGTTTACCACCTTAAAGCTGCTTCAATGCTGATGATAAGAAACACACAAGACTGAGCAAAAGATGAAAACTGAGTTTACAGCAACTGTATAAGAAGGTCTAAGAAAAAGAAATACTCAAGTATTTCTGAATTCAGCTGTTCCAGAGGTTGTAGCACTTATCCTAAACTTCATCTTTACTTGGAAAAAAAGGGATGTTTCTAAATGTATTCACATCATCGGTTTTTAATCCAAGTCTGACATATAGTTACTTGGTCCATGCCAAGCTTCAAAAGTCTTTAATCAGCAAACTCACTAAATAGTCATCACAAGTGTATGTGTGATTTGACAAAAAACATCATACTACCCTCCTTCATCACAGAATCATTTTGGCCAGAAAAAACCTTTAAGATCATCAAGTCCAATCACTAACTTAGCACCACCAAGCCCACCACTAAACCACATCCCTCAACACCACATCTACATATCTTTTAAATACCTCTAAATTTGGCCCTGTTGAACCTCATCCCATTGGTCTTGGCCCATCGATCCAGCCTGTCCAGATGCCCCTCTAGAGCCTCTCTACCTTCAAACAGATCAACACTCCTGCCCAACTTGGTGTCCCCTGCAAACTTACTGAGGGTGCCTTTAATCCCCTCATCCGTTAAACAGAATCCTGTTTAATTTCTTTATCATTTATCTGTTCCCTGGGGAACACCACTCGTGACTGGCTGCCAACTGGATTTAACTCCATTCACCTCCAATCTTTGGGCTCAGCCATCCAGCCATTCTTTTTACCCAGCAAAGAATACACCTGTCCAAGCCATGACCAGACAGTTTCTCCAGGCAAATGCTGTGGGAAACAGCATCAAAGGCTTTACTAAAGTCTAGGCTGACAACATCCACAGCCTTTCCATTGTCCACTTGTCATAGAAGGAGATCAGGTTACTCAATAAGGACCTGCCTTTCATAAACCTATGCTGACTGGGCCCAATCACCTGGTTGTCCTGTATGTGTCACATGATGGCACTTAAGATGACCTGCTCCATAACCTTCCCTGGCACCAAGGTCAGACTGACAGGCCTATAGTTCCCCAAATCCCTCAGATAACAGCATTTCATTAAACAAACAAACACACACACACACACACACACACACACCAACAACAAACAAACCCCCAGAAAACCCACCAAAATACAACCTTCCCCTCCCCAAAACCCCAACTCTACAGACACAAAAAGGCACTCTTCATTTTATGAAATACAGTAAAAAGGTAGCACATAGAACATATTACCTACAAAAAACCTACTGCTACTGAGTAATTCAGCCAAGCTAATAAACTGACTGGGAACTCCCAACATGAAACACTGTGGTAGGGTATTTCATGCCACTGCCAGGTGAAAAGAGTCTTTCATATTAAATCCAAGTGGACCAGCTAGCAGCCTGAGTGTCTGTGCTCAGACTTCAGCCTTTTCTATTATGGCCACCATGTGCTGGAGCTAGAATTAGAAGACAACAAGTCTAATAGCTGCCAAGTACTTTCAACTCGATGAGAAAGTAAGAGAAGAGAAAGCCCATGGCTACCAGCTACATCCAGCATCGCTTCTCCTTTTGCTCTCTGCAACACCTGAATAGATGCTTCCCACTGCTGCTCCAACCCCCCAGCACCTCCCACTGGCCACATTTTCTTGTTTTATTTCCCCAGAATCTGCTCCTCAGTCCCCATGATACATCCAGTGGAGCATGTCCCACAGAATAAGGGAGAAGCACGACCTTAGGTTCCTCTAGTGTTCCTACTTGCCCTGATTGTTTCAGAATTCATCCTCAAGAACCAGCACCACCAAAGAACAGCCTTTTACACCAAGAAGTCTATCCTGTGCTTTTCTGTTTGGAAGGACATTAAAGTGCCTCATTTTCTCAGGGGCTGAGAAGTTTGAGGAGCAGGCAAATGTGTATCTGTTTAAACAAAAGCTTAAAGTCAGTCACCTGGGTCTTCGTAACCAGCTGTGGAAAGCAGATATCAGCAACTGTAGGAATATTTTTTTTTATACTTAAAGATCTTAACAGACGTAAAACAACTATTCAATATCTGATTAGGCCCATGATACCAACCCAAATTGCTATCTGTTGCATTATGAAGTAGACAGCAAGACAGGGATCACCTGAAATGGACAACTGGGAAATCACAAGTCCATTACCCACAATAAAAAGTACAGTACAACAAAACCATACTGAGTTGCTTTCACATCAAGGGAAGAAGAAAGCATCAGCACTTGAAAAGGAAGAGAAGCAGGTACCATTTACTTATGGGTATTTTTGAATACTCTGTTTCTAAAGTCTTTTCAAACACAGGCCAGAGCTCTATTCAGTTCTCCAACACTTAAAGATCCAGATATTTTGGTACAAAACGGATTAACATCTGCAACACCATTTTCCTCTCAATATAACTGTTGAGCAAGGTGTCATGATGTATTCACAAGTTAAATTGAGCTCTTACATGAAATAACAAAATAACAGCTTCATAGAAGAAACATTCATCTCCCGTCAAAGATCTGGCTGTTTGAAGCACAACTCACAATGTTTCACCATTTCAATACTTCTAAACTTCTGCCATGACTGACATTAAGCTGCCTTCTTTATTTCTACAGAACAAAATAAATAGGTCTTCTCTCTGTATCCAGAGTAAAGGACTGAGTTACTTTATTTTTTCCTCTCTCTCTAAAAATGAATTTGGTATTCGCATGGTACCTTCTACAGGTCACAGAGATGGGCAACAAAAAGAACCAGGGCTTTGCATAGTAGAACTAAGCATTATGATAGAACACAAGGCACATCTGCTTGTTCAATGTGCATGAGGCGGACAGTGACAGCATGTGTGTTTAGTAAAACACATCACAACCTCAGCATGAGGCACACCTACAAACGTTTTTCATTTTTACCTGGTCGTAGTGTATACAGGCCTTTCACAATATTTGCCATGGTGGAGGGAGTTATTTGAAACGGCGTTGACTGAGCTTCCAAAAGTAAAGCTGAAATAAAATTAAGAGAATTAGCAATTTCTTAATTGAGAAATATAGGTTCTTACACAAAACATAGGCTCTTACAAAGAAATACACTCAGTCTGCTTTGTTCTTTGCCAGCTGATGTCCTCACAAAGGAAACGGCCAAGTATCCAACTGACAACTTAATTCTCAAAAGTAATAAAACATCACCTTTAAATAGAAGTATTCTGTTCAAATTATGCATGATGAAAATATGAAATAACTTATTTTTCATCCGTTTTTCAGACGGGCATCAGCAGTTCCGAATGAAGAAAATTATGCAATCAATGGCTTTAAGTATTCAGATGCAGAACTGAAGTAAATAATGTATTTTTAGAATCACTCTCAAACCGAGTGTGCCAAACACATGGAAATTCACAACTCCTTGCTTTACAGTACTTAGCATCCTGTCCATAAAACCAAGGCTGGATGGGAAGTCCATGAATGAAGTACAAGTAGGATAAAAGTAGGAAGAATCAAATAAGAAAAGGTGTTTGTTTTTTTTTAAACACAAGTGAACGTTTCTATTTCATTTTGTGCTGCCTTCTGTAGTAAACATCTCAATAGCTGCATCTTCCTCTTGTGGAAAAACCTGGCAATAGCAGATTTACTGCTTATATTGCAATAGCCAGGCCTTTAGCCTGCCTTGTACATCCATCTGAATTGCAAGAACAACCAAAACAACCAACCAAACAAAAAAATAAATTAAAAAAAAAAAAAATCAACAAGTTTTAAAGCAACTGCTGCATTTCAGTTTTTATGCCTCTACAAAGCAGTTAAGCAGTGTACACACCTTTCTGCACCCACTATGTAGAGGAGAAATGACTCTTGCAGTTCTACCTAGCAGGCATATCTCTTGTCCTTACATTCCAAAAACTCTGGTTTTATAAACCTGAAAGCTTCTCCAGCTCTGTCTGCAGCATCTGCCACTATCGTGCTTACCATGAAAAGAAAAATCTTTGGTAGCGTTTTCTTCTCTTTGTGAAGCTGTTTAAGGGGCTCATGTAATCGGGAGATTAAAATAAGAGAGTATTTTTTCTAACCTTTAAGTAACCAAAGTGGTCCTATTTAACTGTTAAAGACGAATTTATTTTACAAAGAGTCATCTTAAACATGCCTGCTCCTTTCAGATGAAGCCTTGAGGAGGTGACAGCTTGTGATTTGTTTTTGTAATGACATATTTACAGCTTCTTTTCTGAAGATATTTCAGTCTCTTGGTAGCCAGGAGAGTTGCAAATCATAAAATTAAAAGGGAAATACTGCTTTATAAAGAAGCTATGCAGATAGTAATGCACAATCCATACAATATGCGTGTTAATTAGACTGTAGCTACTTCAGCATGATCTTCACCAATAGATTTGGAAAGTGTCCAGAGAATTCTAAATATTTACCTCCTATGTAGACAACAAATTATGTTCCAAAGCTATAACAAATTATTTAAAACAGAATAATCCTAGAATTTAATACTGACTTGAAGACTACAAAAATCCAGAGTTAAAAATCACTTGAATATTTTAATAGATATTAAGTAGTAATTCAATTAACAGCTTTTGATTTTACTTCTGATAAACTGAAAACTGTGCTCTCCAGTAGTTACAACTAGCAAAAGCAAATTAAAAATATTTCAGAAGCTACTTTATATTATTCTATATGTACAGGGCATACTGTGGAAGACAAAGATGCTATTCACAGTTGCTTTGGGGACAAACTCAAGGATTTACAGAAGCTACCCACAACTACATAACTAACAAGACTACCTGGATATCTCCAAGTAAATGGAAAATTGCAGATCATATTTAATGCAGGTCACTTTAATTGCAGGTCACTTTAATAAAGCTTCAGAAATTAACATTTATGATCTTTGTTTCTTCAACTGCTTACACCGCATGCTACAATGCAAAATTTAAATCACTCACTCCTAATTTACAGCCAGCAAATACAAGCATGATGATATATTCAGCAATATAACTAAATGATGGCACGTAATTCCTGTTTCTCAGTAAAGAAAACTAGAAGAATATACTGTTAATTAAACCATAAACTAATCCAGCCTGCACATTTTCCAAAAACTACATACCAATACCTGAAGAATGAGTAGCACTGCTGTAGGATGTGTGTTTTCAGAATGATTTCTGTAAGAATGAACAAGAATCTTCTCTTTGGTAGATCCAAGGAATAGAAACAGCTGTGCCAGACATGCTGAAGTTAACCTCTGTCGTTATTTTACAGTTTTACAAAAGACCTCTAAATAAAGCTTTTGCTCTTGCTTTGTTAGGATAATTTGGGACTCTACACCACAGACATTACACAGACTCCTCCCACCTACTCCCAGAAGCTCTACTTGCGGCACTTACAAAGAGCAGGGTGAGGCAGAATAAAACTAACCCTCAGATGAATGACAGTGGTAATGCCACCATGATACCATCTGACCACCTCCAAGGTGTTTATGAGCTACTATTGCATTGTACAGACGAAGTAACCAACATGCAAAGAAGGTATTTAACCTGTAAATAGTCTTGAAAATAACTCGTGGCAGAATCAAAGAAGAGACGTGTGGGTTCCCATGATGAAATGCTTTAATTGCAGAAAGAGACAAGATGCTTTGAAATACTGTTGAACCAAAGCAAGACACAATACCTAGAGTGGCCTCAGGATTTTTTTTTGAGGATGAACTATATTGGAGTGAGGTATGAACCTGCAGCACTTCAGGTACTCTGCAGTAAGTGTGTTTCTCCATTATTGCACAGTAACACTGGAGAAGCTTGACCCTTGATGAAGGTTTAATCTACTTCCTAATTACAGTGGGGTATATGAGGCAAGATCCAGGACCCCAGCAATTCCAGGAGTAGCAGATGATATTTTACAAGTTCAAACTCATTTGTTCATAACTCAGGATTCACTTGCAAAAACTACAAGGTAGATATTCTAAAAATTCTATCATTCAACATTCCTTTCAAACCAGGTTTATTTTGCTTGGCAAAGATGTAATTTTTTTCCAGAATGGTGAAATTTTTGCATATTAGCACACAAGACTTTTTTCATCTCTTTGCAGTAATCTAACAAAACTTCAAAGCAGGATATTTTAACACATCATACATTAGGATGGCTTAGGCAGATGTATTCAAACTATTCATCAGTTCACTTCAAAAAATTATAAAGCATATTCCCATTAAAAGCAACTCCAAGAGCTTCCACAGCTAAGGCGTTAGTCAGCTGTTGCTCTCCAGTCTTCAACAGAAGCAGAACCGATCGCTTAACGAAGCTACAAAGCAAACCAAATGTATTCCAGAGATCTTTAAGCCATTCTACAAACTGTGCTCTTTAGTACTCAATTCCAGTATATATGCAATATTTCTATTAGGCTGAAAAATATTTTTTTGCAGATGTTTCCACAGAACTAGAGCACTTAGACAACTATGAGAAAGACAGGGATGCAGAGAAGTAACGATGGAGCCACCACCACTACTCAGCCTAAACAAACCTTAACAGCACAGGCTCACCTGGCAGGGCAGTTCTGCCCTCTAGCAATATCATCAGATCACAGGTAGTCAAATCTGTAGTATAATAAATTACCTTTCTCTCAGCTAAATTGTATCCGGTCCATCTGACCACACACACCCTTCTACTTCACTGTGATAACATCACATTCACCTTGAATACAGTTCCTGTATCCCAAACTTTGCTTCCAAATCCAGTCCATGCAAAGCACTTGATCAAACCCCACATGCCAACTGCAATTAAATCTGAGTGGAACCGCTACGCCTGGTGTCCTCACGATGTGCGTGTAGGCTCTGTTGTTTTGTGTTGAGGTTGGTTGGTTGGGGTTTTTTTGTTGTTCTTTGGAGTTTTAGATTTGTTGCCTTTTTTTTTTTACCCGCTACCTATTTTATTATTAAATTGACTTCTGAAGTTTTTTCATATACTACCTTTTCATTACTTTAACCCTGGTACAATTTGTACATGTTAACTATCGATCTAGAACTTGAAAAGCCTTTTGCATGAAAACCAACCTTCCCTCTGGCTTAACCCTCACATTTGCAGTTACATCAAACTCCTCATGATTTTGCATTTTTACTCTCTTTTAAACAGCACTAAAAATAAATTCTTAGCAAGTTAAATTCTTCAAAAGTTTGTAATGAATTAAAATGTAGGTTAGAAAAAAAAACCCACCCATTAAAAGGTGTTTATTACTAAAGCGTTTGCCGCTAGGCATTTAATGAAGCCACAGATTACTTTTGAAGTATTCATTACATAGCCCAAAAGCTTTATTAAGCATCTAATAAAAATGCTACAAAATAATTCCAAGTCTTAATCACACAGAAAAAATTCAGTGTTGTAACAAGAATAAATATGATAAACAAAGCTATAGATATAGAAATACTGAATTTTGGGCTTCTGTAAGTGGAAAATAAGGCAATATTTTCATGTTTACAATTTTAAGAAGGCTTTCTGAAATGGGAACATTATTCCTGTTTCTTTACCAAGGAGCCAGATTAAACATGACTGTCAGTATCTGAGACTCTTTTCCAGTTTAAAAATTCCTTTAGTTTAAGATGCTGCAACTTAATCAGCATGAAACAAGGAAAATAACAAATGCTGCTGCAACTTTTTAAAGTAACTTAGTTCTTTGATGAAGAGTTTAGTTCAGTGACAAACATCTGTGTGCACATTGTTATTTAAAGAATATGAGCATATTCTATAACACTTGGTAGCAGTACTCTTTCCAGGATGCTTACAATTACTTAGCCCTGTCAAATCACAGCTACCGCTTCAATATTAGTGGTACCACCCTTATACTGGTGAGTCTCTTATCTCTGCTTATTCCACCAGATCTGCAGAACACAGAGGGTATAAGGAAGATTAATAACTACAAAAGCTGTCCTGTACAGCCCTTGAGAGGGTCAAAGAACAGACTGACACTAACATTCCAAGTCAATGTTTTGAAGGAGGAGGAATGGCTGATTATCCTGGAGTAGCAGAGTCCCAGCACACCCCCCACATGCTGGAAAAGAAATGGAACATACCGCAGCTGATTTTCCCTGTTAGCTATCTCTGTCTAGTAATGCTTGGAATGAACACAAAGAAAGAAAAGGAAGGAAAATGTTTTAAGGTTAAAATGTGAATTTGAAATGGAACTATTTGCCTACGTAAAATGAGCCAGAAATTGAACTGATTCACGACCTTGTAGATGCACAAAAATCTTTAAAAATTACTTTCAATGAAGAACTTGATAATCAATGCATTCCTTCCCTACATCTCAGAAAGGACCCTTTATATGGCAGAACCTACTTGCTGTCCAAAGCTGATATGTCAACAGCTTTACAGTTCCGGAAAAAAGTAAATTATGTTTTTGTGTTGAGGAATTCTAACAGAAATAACCCCATTTTAGTCTGGTACAAATACGCTGGAATAAATCAGTATTCTCTCCTAGTGCTTGGCTACCTTGCTTCATTTTTAAGGCACTCAGGAAGGAATCTTCTCATTACATTTTACCTACGCAAACATGTAGGCCGGTTCTAATGACAGAGCACACGTCACTCCACAAGCAAGTAACACTAGATCTACTATTTCATTTTTCTGCAACATAACTTTACAAAGGTGGCAGAGTGAGGTTGTGCAGGTTTTCTTCTTATACTGACTTTGTACACATTAAGGTAAAAAAAATAAGCTAAGCAGTGTCTAGGGGCTGAGCAACATCCAAAACATTACAGAAGGAAAGAGCCTCAGCGATAGAATGGGCTATTTTTTAACAACGTTGCTTCTGTCATCACAGTAGTTACTCTGTGTCTCAGAGGAAAGAATAGCGATTTCAAATGCTTAAGTGCAGATTCCACATTAATGCTTTCGTTCAGATTAGAAGTGTGCTTTTGAAGCAAGTTCACCAATCATCCCCATTTACTGCTCCTTGGTTCATATGCCAGACCTGCCTTGGAGCATATTAATTCCTTTTTGGTAATATTAAACCAGATGGGCTCAAACTACTATCTGGCCATCTGTCCACGGGACCAGGCACGAAACAAGTCTCTCCAAAATGCAGGTAAATGTGAACACTGGGTCCTCAACACCAATACATAGTCTTTCATACTCTGTAGGTTTGCTCCATTTACACCACACTACTTAACGTAGACACAGCCTAAACCACGCAAGGAAATCTTTAGCTCTTCCTACAGGGCACATATCTTTCAAGGTATGAACCCATGGTCATCAAAACTTCATTATAGATTTGATGCAGCAGATGTTCTGTGCATTTCTGCCAAGGCCATGACACTGGGCTATGCTGACTTTTGATCCAACTCAGTACAGCCAAGGCAATGTTAAAAACAAGTTCATTTAAGAAACTAACTGTTATTTCCTCATGAAACATAAGCATTAGATCCGACAAGGAAGTAAGAAGCACAAAGAACAACTCCTTGAATGTAAATCCAAACGGGCAGCATACACAAATGGTAGGGACAACGCTTTCTATAAGAAGCTGAAAAATAACCAGAGTGTTTCCCCATCTTTTCAGGGGATTTTCTCTGCAGTCTGTGGGACATGGCAGTGCATATGCAGATCATTTGAGACAGATGTCAACGTGGATGGGGGGAAAAAAAAAAAAAAAAGAAATGCCAACTAAAGCAGGGAAAAAGTCAATCCAATCCATCTTTTTCTTGTCTATCTGCCAAGAGTAAGGCATGGGGCATGAATAACAAAAAAAAAAAAAAAGCCAAACCAAGACATCAAAATAACCCCTGTGTTCTCTGCTGCAGCTGTATAGTCAGGCTATGAACCTGGCATCAATCACAGTCCTTCTCTCAACCTTTTGCACTGCTCTTCTCCTGGGACATTCACAAACAAACACTAAATATGGAATTTATTAACAAAAGGCATTATGTCATAGCAGTACACGGCCAAAGAGATGAGGGTCCTTTGCGTTACTGAGGGCAACAGGCTTCTGAAGGTCAACACAGCAAAAACACATCTGCTAAGTATGTAGGTCTGGGTGCCTGTGGAGCAACATTCCCCCTCCTGCTTACTCACCACACAAACAACAGGAAAATCTCCGCACAAGAAGCACACTCCCTTCCACATTATCAACCAGTTATAACTTGATTCACTCTCTGTAATTTTGTATTAAATTTGTACCTGCTGCAACCAATACAGCTGCACAATTTCATTGTCAAAAAGCTGTCAGCAACCTTCTTCAGCTTCTGAGTTAATTTTCCTGGTGCTTTTCAGAAAGCACCAATGCAGTGGAAATGACTTTCCTGACATCTTGATATAAGAAACCCCTTTCTAACATAAACAGCCTTTATTCTGAACTACAATATACCTCCAGCAAAACAATAAAAATTAAGAAAATGGATCAGCAAGATCTCTTCACCGTAGCTGAATCCAGGTGACATAACTGGGAAGAAGCAAACATGTAAAGGAGGTTTCCTATGTAAGGAAAACTTTTTCCCAGCAAGTAATTAGAAACTGCAAACATGATGAAATAAGTTGAGATTCCTCCTCCAGACTTGAAAATTTTTTTTCCTGGAAAACCAGGAGAAAAGCTGTTACTTTTACATGTGATACATTTTTACGTGGGTTTAGCTCTGAACTCACCCAGGCACGAAGGTGAAGAACTACACTGAACAATTGCCTACATACTATCAGAATGTACGTACAGATAACTGCTCTGTATGCTCAGGTTTCAGTAGCTAATTCTCTAATTATCTTGATACACATCATAAACAAAAATCTGAGACAGGCAGAAGCTAAGATCTAAAACTTTAATCCTCAGTAATAATTTTGCCTATATTTCACATATTTCCAAGCTCTAGCTCTACATCTGCATCAGTAAATTTCACTGAATAGCCTCATTCACAGGCCATGTTACCAACCTTGGATGCTGATAACAATTTTGAAGACCCATGAAGTCTTGGGCCCTATTTATTCTATAGCATTTTCATCATCAACCAAGAGGCTTCCTTTCATCTGGCTTAAAGGGATGTTTCTGTGATCTATTCCCGACAGTAGATCAAGATGGGAACTTGCAAATATTGTGCTTACCCCAGTCAATAGGAACAAAATCAGAAGCGCTCAGGAAAGTGGTTTTCCCTCTCAGAGTTCATTTGACTTCCTAGTTGAGTAACTTCTGTCCAGAAGTACATGCCAATTTCCTTGGCAAGCACCAGCTTGTACTGAATACCATCTACCAGCACATTGTTCCTACAAGAGCAGAAAACACTTCAGAACACACTTCCTGAACTCAAAATACTAATGTGGAAGGAAGTAGCTTGTACACACAGAGATACAAGGTGCTGAAGCACTATAGCGATATGCTAGGGCTACCACTTATTTGGAAGTGCCATAATCAATCGGACACATCCTACTTCCCCCCCAAACACCACTGTAAACTAAGAATAAGGATCCTCAGATTGCCTTTTAAAACTGCTTTTACCCATATGACCAGTTGAAGTTACTGTTGCTTTTCTTCTCAGGATCGAGATGTTGAGAACCTCAACCCTCCCAGAGCAGGACTCCAGCCTAGTGCTCACCTTCCTTTCTTTAGTTTCTGGAAAGAGAATGGGGGGAATTGCTGACTCCTGTCACTGAAAACCAAGTGATCCAGCCAAGAAGCAGAAAGAACAATATGCTCTTACTAGCTTTTCTCTTTTGCTTGATTCAAAAGCAAGCTTGTTTTGGGCACCATGCTGCCAATATCCAAAAAGGAGAACAGCAGCAGTTACTTGCAAATACCTTCTGCCATTGCATTTTACCTACTGCAAGTACTAGAAGCAGAGAGTTTCAGGCACTGTTATTAATTTTCACCACTGAAGACAGTTAGAATGTGCAGGAATTGCCATTCTTCTAGAAGGAAGAACCATCAGGCAGGATGTTTCCAGAGCACTGAGATTACAGACCAGGAAACCCAGCTCTAACCAACTAGAAGAGACAGTGGCTGCATAAACAGAGAAAACGCAAACTTTTGAAGTGTACTGCTTAAAAGTCATCTCATGGGGGACTCCACAAGGAACAAAGACAACATTCTCCACCATCCCTTCCCTAGTGACAAGGGGGTGTTATTTGCATCTTTCCCCCATCCCATTTGTGAAGCTTCTTGTAAATAAGATGCTGTATGTTTGCTTGTTACGTTCAGTTAAGTAGCTCTGCACACAGCAACTTCTCCCAAGCCATTTAATACAGTAGCCTTATCAGCAAGAGCCAGCTTTAGCTTTGTAAGAAAAAAAATCAGGTTATATTTACCTAGTTAAATGTATCCACTTTAGTCCGAACAGCATTAACTTGATAAATACATGTGAGGGTGAAAGTGTTGCACAAACACAACTGTGTTCATGGATCTGTGTATTATATAATTTTTAAGTATTTACTTTAACTGCTTAGAAGTTTTTGTTAAAACACCCAAACATTTCCTCTGTTAAAAATATGGAACCAAATCAGTGTTTGTGCAAACAAAATTTGTCCAAGTGAAGTTCACTTAGGCAATATTTCTTCTGTAAATAATGAATTCACAGCTTAATCACGATATTCTGCAACTAAGTGCTCTGATCAGAGAGACCATTGTACCAGGAGCTCATTTTGCATCTTCCTGCCTTCAGCCACAGCACCAGGAGTAGAGAAGACCCAAACAGTGGGAGTTTGAGCAAGATGAAACACTAAGGAAGAGCTCTGTGCCACACTGCTTTTCTGACATATTCCACCCCCCCACCCCATCTTTTGAAGTGGAACAGGAACTTTTTCTTAAATCACATGAACCTGAAATGTACTTACAGTCCTTCCTGAACACAGCTTCAAATAGGAATGCCAGCTTCCAGGCTCTGATAGAATGACAAGATACTACAAAGAAAAAGCTCTTTGTACAAAAAAAATATAGCAATGAATTTCAAGAGCAAGAGCAGATGTTATTCTTGTCCTTAGAGTCCAGATCACAAACTGATTAAACTGATTTGGTGTTTGTTTTTTAACCCAAAGGAAAGGCATGCTGCTTCTCACTGAAGTGGCAGCTGCAGCATCTCTTTAGAAACAGCCCTGGGATTCCATTTCTCTATATAGACCACAATTCAATTGACTTTCATGTCCTAAGCAAACCCATTCAAAATCTTATTTTCTCTCCCCTCATGATATAAAACCACTTTTCTGTTAAAGCAAATCTACATCAAGTATCAGGAAACAGTACCACACACAGTGTCAGCAGGAAGTTAAGTAATTAACAAGCACTGACGAACTATTTTTGAAAGAGACCATACACTTTCAGAAAGAAAGGTAATATCCTTAGATATTACAGCCTGAATTTCAGCAAGTTAGAAAGAACAGCTGAGAATGGCAGACAAGGACACAACACTAGAACTTAGTCAACACACACTGCTCTATCAACTGCTATGCATCTTCAGTTATTTCCCAGGCATCTGTTACAAGTTTAGAGTTTTATTTAAGCATACTTTAACTCAATTTAAAGATCCTATTATCCAAGATGTAACCAAGTCACATCACAATTAGGCATTTATCCATGTACAGTATATAATATCTTGCTCAGGAGTGGCAAAGTTTAGGGCCAGAGCAGTCTGCTAGGCCTGTAACAGATGCTCTCTGTTAATCATCCCCACAGGGGAAGAGAAGGGGAATAAGGGAGACTCAACGATTAGAACAGGAAACCTTAACAGCTTTAATGAGAATAATAAAATAGAGTAGATACAAATATATACAAAAACGTTAACATTAAGTGCATTTAACTTTAAGACAATATCAGGTGAATTTTTAATGATCCTGTGCAGCAATCATATTACCAGGTTCCATGATAGCGCTAAACTCTTTGGCACAAAACAAAACATCAGGTCTGTGGGTGGGCACTTCACATTGCCATGCTATTCCCAAGGCGATCTGATCTGCTACATGGCTAGAAGCATTCCTTAGGGACACTTTTCCACCTGGCAAGAACACGATGGCATCAGAGCTGATGACCTCCCACCATTCTAGGCTACCAGGCTCCCTGACTTATGGCAGTAACCCTGTTCACCCACTCTTCTCTCAGGATGCCAACTCACAGTGACCCTAAAAAACATAGCAAAACTCCTTTCCCTCAGCCCTTACTACCCACGTAAAGGCAAAAGGGAAAATGTATTCTACTAACCACCCTTCCTTTAGTCTCCATTTATCAGACAAATGGCAACTGCTTCAGAGGAAAGAAGGGAACAGCTAGATGAAAACAGAGATACTGCAGCAGGGTTGGGTCACAGAAAGGAGTACACCTGGCTCGATACTGAACCCAGTACAGGACACAGGAACTATGCAGCTGCACAAAGCACCTACAGCTGCAATTCTCCTAGAACTCTGGGCAACTGCTTCCCACTTTGTAAACTTTTCCAGTTTGACCTCCAAGTCTGATTGTCTCTGTCTTGGCTAATTGCCTCTCAAGGAGCTGATCAGGCCAGGAACATGGTCCCTATGCTCACACAAACACACGCATATCGTGGCAGGTTGAAGGCAAACTCAGCGGTTCACCACAGGAGCACTTACCAGGAAGCATATCACTTGAAGCAGATTCTATTTGCATTAACCCATTAGCTTAACAGACAAACCACTGTCAGCATTACGTGGTTCACTAACTAGCCGGGAGTACTCGAGTACATCCTGACAATAACCCCAGCACTATCACAATTCTTTGACCACATCACATTCTCGACGATACCCATCAATATTTTGATAATGAGAGACTAACAGCATAAGCAACAGGACAATAAAACATTTGTTATGCCACAATCACAAGTTCTAAGGGAAAATATATATTGGTCCCTCCAGATATTCAAGAAAACCATGACTCCATACAAAGACATATTTTTGAAAAAAAAGCTGAAGTGAAGAAATATCATACATGTGGTTGTCTTAAATTTTTAGTTAAGTTTACTAATTATTTGCCATTTGCTCTTTATTTCCTGTGGATTTCTGCAATATCCAAAAGCCTTGCCATTTTCCAGACACCCATTGTAAGAAAAATTCCATAGGTTTACTTACGCATTAGGTTGTAAATGTGCTTTTCTGCAACATGTTCCGTAAACAGCTTTATAAGGTCATCTTTTAAGTCTCTGTTAAGCTTGGTTTCTATGTAAAATTTATTCTGGAAAATAAGACAGAGGTTTTTAAGATTGTTTTTCATAATAGCAAATAAAGTAAATAAATAAAAAAAAAAAAGAGTTCAAAATTTTAAAGCTATAGAGGATTTGACCTGTAAAGCGCTTCCTTGGTGACTGAACTTGTACTAAATAGAACATTCCTATACAACAAAATCCCATATATTTAAAGCTAAGACTGGATGTGGTACTATTGGTAACAAACCTACCTACTTACAGGCGTGCATGTTGGGTTTTTCCCCCCCTATATCTACAGGAAATTGGAACATATCTCCATATCAAACCAGACTGGGGAGTTCATAGGAAAAAACCCACTTTATTTTAGAACTTTATAAATACTCTAACAAAAGAAACATTTATAACAAAAGAAAACATTTTTACCAATGTCTACAATTGATGAAGCCGTTAAAATAGGTATGCTACAACAGTAACTCATCAGTACAGCTATCCACTTCTCTGGTTCTTCGATAATATCACAGTATGGCTACTCAGAATTAATCATCTGTGGAAATAACTGATACATACAAATCTACACAAAACTGAGCTACATTAAAATTTCTAGGATTCAATTATCTTGACCCACTCAGCAATAATAATAAATTCACCTCTTCAGCCCTCAAAGTCAATTGTATTCATAGAGTTCCTTGAGGGCCTCTATGTCTAATGTACTCTTTGGTGTTATTCCTCAGCTCCCAGCCTTCAATTAATAGTAAGATTTCTTGTCTGTACTTTATTCATAGAAGGGTTTTAATTGCTGGAAAAAAATTGTTTCAAGATAAATCTCCTCTTGTTACAACACTAACATAGCAGTAGAACAACTACCCCGTTAATTCATCGGGACAACTTGTGCAAAGGAGTTAGACAGACACTGCAACATAAAATCAAAAATAATCGAAACTTAATCAAAAATAACATGGTGAACACTTCGGTGAGAGATTTACTAGAAGGAGGGATATCTTAGGGGAGAGAGGCTTTTCCACACTTTAAATCAAGGTGTTCTCCTACTCACTGAAGTATTTACCATAAATGGAACAAACCCGGAAGAACACTCCAAGAGCAATCTTTACATTTTTTGGTGAAACCCATTCTCTTGGCCATTACCAAAACTATACACATACTGTAACAAACTGCCCATGCTGAAATCACTTAAATTACCGAGACAAGCAGTTATTTACCTTCAATGAAAACTGAACCTGCCAGAACAAAGGCAATTCAAGGGCTGAACACACACCCCTACTGAACTCCAGGCTTCTAGCATTGATGGACAACAATCTTTGTAAGGTTTTTTTTTTTTTGAAAATAGTAACTTCCCACTGCCAGTTCCCTCCCTGAAGCTGTCTTGCCTGCAGAGGTTTTATCAAGGGCTGTTACTCAGCTGTCTCCGCCTCACCCGGGGGCGTGTTCTTCACACAGAGATTGAGGGAAAGGCTCTGCAGACAGAATAACCTGTCTTGTAAGAATCATTAACTTCAATCACAATAGTTTTGGTCACCAGTAAATTGCCAATGCAACAGAAATTCAAGCAATAGAAGATACACATCTTCTAGGAAGCACCAAGCTATTCTCCATACTACAGTCTTTTCTCAGACCTAACTTCCCAAGCCATTTCCATCTTGAACTTCTTGAGCACATGCTATCATGTACCCTCTGGTCCAACACGCAGCAGTGACCAGAGCAGCTCAGAACAAGTTCACTGACCTGAATAAAACCCGACAATGTCAAGCTACTGATTCCTATGATCTGACAGATGAGATGCAGCCAGCTAAGGAAATAACTTACTCTGTTCCTCTCCAGACTTTCTTACATGAAAAGCAGCTGGCAATGACATATGCAAACTATGAGGCTTTCTTCTGTTTAAAAGTTGGAAAGCCTATGCTTTAAGTTTCCTAACTAGAAAAGCAACCAAAAAAACCCCAGCAGTTTCAAGAGGAGTTAAAACACACTACTTATACCCAGAAAAACTGTAAAATACTCTTCCCCTTTGCTCACTTGATAAAAAGATGTTACACTTGATTAGATTTTAATAGACAATGAAAAAAAAAATAAAAATCACCCAACATAAGTCCTACATTTCCAATCCACAGTGCAGAAAGGAGATAGGAGAACTGCTACCTTGCCTCCTCTTGTTCGTGGAAAACCAGGAAGATTTTCTGTCTAAGATATCGCTACCTAGGCTGTACCAGTATTTCTTGAAAAGTGTGTGAAGTCATCTAAAGTTCTAACTTACAGGTAAAAAGGTAAATAATAATATTAAGAGGAGAGCAATAAGTACCTGAAAGAGGTAAAAACCAGCTTAACATCCCATCCAGATACATTTCTGTGTGCGGACACACAAAAATGCCCTCTAGCTGATAAGCACTGAAGTGCAATACCACCCACTAAGAATAGTAGTATTTTAGAGGCAATGAAAAAAATTCTTAACTACCCTAAAACCACATTGCTCACAAATGTGAGGTTCATTAATGCCACAAGATAACAGATTTTACATATCTAAGTATAATTAACAATTGAGAACATATTATAGGAATCACCTAAATGCTGATTTTAATTTTTCTTGAAGTGGAAATGCAGTATTTATTCATTCATGTGTGCAGCACACCGAGGTATGTACAATCTGTAAGCATGCAGAATAACCTCATTTAGACTGACAAAGCAAACATTCACAGGGGATTATTCTTTGGAATAAAGCACCATGTGCTACGCTGACTTGCAGTTTAATTTGTTTTATGTGTGGTTACATCCCAGAACTTTGGAAGGAGCTTAAACCCACAGAATTCTGTAGGGACAGAAGTGCTTTGGGCCTCCATAATTTTTTGAAAAGCTCACTGTAGTAGCATTAGACTGAAAAAAATCCATTACCACATAAAAAAAAGAAAAAAAAAAAAAAACCAAACTAGTGCTCCTAGCAAAAGAAGGAAAAAGAAAACACCCTCACTTGCAAAGTCAGCCATCAGTCAGGGTAAGCTCTGAAACACACCTTGGTTATCATACACAAGCAGGTTAAGAAAACACTTTTCCTGTGTTCCCACAGACAAGAATATGGTTTGGTACATATTGGGAGAAGGAAGAAAAATGCTGCTGCTGACATCAAAACACACAGAACTAAGCCTAAGGCAAAATATTCCACCTATTTGGCCACCAGTTGTACAAAAAAAAAAAACAAAAAAACAAAAACAAACAACAACAACAAAAAAAAACCCACCACAACCAAAACCTTTAGGTTTTCCTTGGCTTCATAGATTTCTTTAAAATATTTAAATGCATATTAAAAAGTTATTATCCCATCAGAACAAAATTTACCACTGCAACTCAACAGCTTTGGGAAGTCCCAATGAAAGCAAACACATCACTATCACAAAGGGAAAGCCCTGCAGTCTCTGATAAAGCGCCAGACTTCAACAACTTAGTCCTCTTCACTTAAAAACGCATTGAAAGTATCTATTAAAGTAACTGCAAAGCTCTGATTTATACTGGGTAACAATTAGGCTTTCACCTCTTGTAATTGTTTTTTAATTGCATTATTTTCCTCTCTAAATAAAGGAAACTGCTGCTGCTCCAAGAGAAATCTTGATTAGATGCTACAATGTAAAATGGCAAGAGTGGCTGTACATAAAAGTACTTCCAGATGTATATAGAATAAATTAAGGGAGGAAAGCATGTTTCATCCTGACTTCTCTAGGGATATTTTTCACATCATGCACAACACTGATTAATAAATTATTTCAGAGAAAAAGCATGAGACTTAATTTGACATTAGCCTTCAAAAGCAGCTATATAGCCGAGCCAAATCAGCATTGTGTTTGGCAGCAAGAGGAACTAACACAAGTCACCAACTCTCAGGCCTATATTAAGTCACTTAAATGAGAAGGTGTTTGCAGGAAGAGTTTTACTGCCCGAACAAATCACTAGTCATGCTTTAAAGAAGCTTCTCCTTTAAAATGATAGGGTACTTTCATTTTTCTTTGTTCTCAAATAGAAAATTACTGTCTACCTATTCGTTTTACAGGTCTGTTTATTACTCATTAGCCATTTTTACTATGTTGAGGTATCAGACTCAAACACTAAGAAGAAATGGGATACAGAACTCTCCTCATCGGAAGATACAAACACTGCGGCACAACTGTGTTCAAAGATATGGAAATCTATTTGGCAATTATACCCTGGCTGGTCATATGGACAAAGCTTAAAATGATAAAACTTGTTTGTTTCTATGTCGATCATGAACATTTTTATGTTAGTTATTGCAGTCTTAATTAAGGATAAATTTTGACCTCTTGAAGGAAGAGCCTCAGTGACAGAACTAAGCATTCAATAGAAGTACACACTTGAATAGCTTATCCCCATTTGTAAATGGATATTAAATTATGAAATTGCTTCAACACCTGCCTGCAATAAACAAGTTAAGTACATGTAGGTGAAAAAATGGCAAGCATCTGAAAATAGCTGAATGCAACAGCAGAACAAGTCTCTCACTACTTTTTCCCCAGCATTTCACAACAGAAGCCAGAAGAAGTAGTCATCACCAGAAAGACATCCTTTAGCTTACAAGGGAAGCTATAGCAACTGGATTTCATCTTGCAATAACTAGATAAAAGAGCAGATTAGAAGATCTGCCATTCAAGAAAGGCAAATTCCTCTTTTAAGGAAACAAATGCCTATGGTAACACTATGCAAAAAGACCATAGCATGTTACCTGGTTTCAGATACAGTCACTGAAAAGATACTGCTTCCCAAACTCTGGAAAGCTACCAGTGAGAATGAAAAGCTGGAGATGTATTTGATCTAAATCAGCTGAATTTTTTTATTTTTTTTTTAAGAGCTTCTTTCCCAACAAATATTTGTTGTTTTTTGTTTGAAATAAAAAACAAAACCAAACAATGTGATGCCAATGCAAGGATGGTTTCTGGGAGAAGGGCAAATTTCAAGCTTAAATTTCATTCATTACTATATAAAAAAAAAAGAAAAAAAAAAAACTAAAACAACAGAATTTTTGTCACTTTGACAAGAATAATGCACATTATAAACTTCTTCAGAGGTACAGAAGACTTCATAAGTTACAAAATCAGTAAAACACTTACAGACAATGGTTTCTGAACCTCTGCAAGTATGCCTGACAGTGCTATGAACATAAGATTGTCTTCACCTAGTCAACACTCCAAATTGGTTTAGTGACACAGACATGGCCAAGAGACATTTCTTTCTGTCTTGTCTGAAGCTGTGCCCTTTAAACGCAAGAAACATCTTTGTAGCCTGCCCAAACTACCAAGCCAACATAGAACAAGCAGATAAACTATGTCCGTTCAAAAAGATACAAATAACGGCCTATTTGGGAAAGCTTTTGGTACAAAAAAAAAAAAAAAAAAAAAAAAAAAAAAAAACAAACCATAAAAAACAATCCCCCTACTCCCAGGAAAGAAATATTAGGGCAGAAACCAATTACAAAACTCTACATTTCCCCTTCCTCTCCCCACACAACTTGATCAATACTGTTATGCAGGTAGAAAAACTAGGCAGGAATCGTAAGTTCTACAAGTTAAAAATCATTATAGATGCATTTTGTTCTTTCCATTTTCAGTCAGCATCTTGTGTATGGACATACTTTATTTGAAAAGAATTTTCTAAAACTTACCATATATATGAAAAGAGGCACAATGCTCTGCAATGCTCCCATATACTGTCCAAGAGCTACGTTAAATCTTTCAATATAGAGATCTGGAGGGCTGGCCTGCAAGAAACCGTAAAAGTCAGGTTGGAATTTGAACAAGAGAAAGATCTGGAACAGCATGGGCTATGCTTTCATAGCAAACTCAAAAACTACAAAGTATCTGATACACTAATTCCACACAAAGCAAGCCACACATCATTCCAGAGTTTCTGCTCTGTCTCTCTCCAGCAAAAACAGTTTTCTTCAGTAACTGGTTTTTGCCTAGGGCTACATGTCAGTGCCCAGCAAAAGGCCCGTTCAGTAAGAAATACAGTGTGCCTGTAACAAACTAGCATTTAGCATATGCAAAATAAAAAAACTTAGGAAAGACCAGACCTTTGTTTTGAAAGGACTGTCACACCTAGAACCAAATTTCAGCGAGTGCCAAGGTGCGTGCTCTGACCCCCCGCAGGCTTTTACCCCGACAGCAGGATGGCATTAGGCTGCTGCTTTGCATCTGAGCTGGCAAGTGGCACAGCCCCCAGCCCCAGGGAGCACTGTCCTTCACAGAAAGCATTTTATAGTTTTTGCTGGGTCACCTAAGGCAAGGCAAGTACTCAGGGTGTTCAGTTGGAGGGATTAGAAAGCAATGTCTTCAGACAGAGCTCGGCATCTGGCACCCTGCACTCCAGATTAGGCCCACAAAAGTCTCCTGCAGCACTCCAACACAGCATTACCCTGTAGCCCCAAGCAAAACTTTTCTGCACAAAATCTGAATGTGACAGCTTTATGACAGGCCTTGTAGAGCCTGCAGCGACAGCACGGATTCTTTCTGTGTACAGCAGCTTTCCCAAAGAAGGAAATAAGGAAGGTAAAAAGCTCCATTCCGCAGCCAGCCAAGTTAAATCAAGAAGGGAAACAGAAAAATGGGAAGCACTAACCACTGTTTCTTTTATAAACAGTTATTTGGAGGGATGCAGGGGAGCAGTGTTAGAGCATTCAGGGGTGCACTTACACACTATGGGACAGTACTGGAGCTGGGGTAACATGTTCCTCCACTGTCCCCCCCCTTCTCCATCCCAACGCACTCACATATATTGTTCTGCCACTGGCCCAACTCCTACTTTCCCTACCATGTTTTTTTTTTTCCCCTGAGTTTCTACTGTTCATATTACATACATACACCTATACACACCCAAGGACAAAGTGTTGCTTGCTACTGAGAAGCAAAACTTCTCTGCCCTTACACAATTTTCCTCTCAAGCCAGAAGAGGATGGAGAATGCAGCCGTGACTGGGACCTTGTAAGAAACCAAGCTCAAAGATTTTTCTTCAGTCAAAACGCCTGTGGTGTGAGGAACGCTTGAGGCTGGCTGCAGCTTGGGCACTCTGTTAGAACTTGAAGCTCTTATCTTTATGAAGCAGATTTTTCAACCTTTGTATGCACATTCACCAGGGGCTCTAAGAGAACAGTTAGAATTTATGTTGACTTTTTGCTCTATGAAGTATTTTAAATTTATGAAAGTTGTTTGTTGGGTTTTTGTGGGTTTTGGTTTGGTTTTGTTTTTTGGTTTTTTTTTTTAAACTGGGCTTCTTTTGCAACCCTCCTTAACATGGTTAAGGGACACATGGGTAATTTTCACAGCAAACACCAATACAGAGCAGACTTCTCAAAAAGGAAAGCAAAACTGGCAAAGGAATAAAGAGTGTTATTCCATATGCTGTCGCCAAAGGTTATATATGGTTATTTCTCATTTTGATCATGAGCTTTTAATCTTATTGCAGATGCAGTTCTCAGGGGTGGCCAAACAAATTTTAGTTCAAAATGCCAACAATGTATAAAAGTGGCTATGAATGCCAAGGACTCCCTTTCATATACAGCTACATATATAATTTGTTGCAAATAACATGAAATGAAATCTGCATTTCTAAGCAGTATGTATTCCTGCTTCACTCCTTTTTAACCTCAGCTTTAAATATGGTTATAATCTCCGATTTGTAAAGACTTGGTATACAGCTTCTAAGATTAAAGAATAATTCTACTTCAGAGAACATGTCAGAGAAAAGGAGACCATAGCCTGACACAGGGCTCCACTCTTCTTCCACTGGCAGTTTGTACTTTTCACAAAATAAAATAAAAAAAATAAAAAACCACACAAACCAAAACCAGTAGTTGCCTGGACAGTGTGTGGTTGAATCCCATGAACAGACTCTGGGCAATGGTACACAGCCAGGCTGCCACTCTTTTTACAGAGGACATCAAGGATTGATACCTTTTTTCCTCCACTGAAGATGAAAACTCTTCTAGCTCACCTCACAAAGCCTCTGCCACATTAAGAGAGACGTTTTTTTAAGAGGGAATGACAATGGCCCAACCAGCTATCTCCTCAGAACAACCCAAAAGATCTTTAATAGAAAGATACCTGTTGACCACTATCACCTTGCAACTAAATGGAAAACAACTGCTCTAGATAAAGACAAAAAAGCTAAGAAAAGTCCTGACAGCTTCAGAGGAAGCACTCGCCAGCATCAGGCAAATATCAGGCCTTGGTCTTAGTCTCTGGAATGCAAAATTGTGGTGTTAGCTGCTTTACCAGCATGAGATGTTTCCTTTCAGTTTTCTTCTCCTGACAGTGTTTCACAACAAGCCTCAACAGCCAAGTCACTAACAGGAAAGCATGTACTACCTGACTCCTCTTGTTTCCAAAAAAAAAAAAAAAAAAACCAAACTTGACAAACACTCTCCTCAATCATTGCTTGGCTTCTAAACTGAAAAAAAACTCCTCAAACTAAAAAGAAATCAGTAATACTATTTTCACAACTCATCTATGAATTATCACAAACTGCGTGGGGAAAACAGAACAACCTGTTTTCTGCTCATTAAGGTGTTACTGCGTGGCTGCTGAAAACGAGACTGAAATCAATTAGTTGTTTGAGCACAGGCACTTCACGCACATCTCTACATTCACATTAACAAAACGGGAACTGGAGCTGGATTAGCATTATATAAACGACATTAATTTCATAAAATAAAAAACTAGTGTATGGCATCAAATTCAATGGCAAATAGATGTTGCTATGATTTTTCTATTAAATGGCCACCATTGAGTAGAACTTACATTTAAAGCCTGTATTTATTCACCTACAGCTATTATTTAAACCAAAAAACAAAACACCACAACCACACAAAAATGAGCAAACTAAAGAAACTGCTTAGGCTGACATTTTTCCCACTTGGTCCAAGTCCAGAAAAGGTAACACGTACATTCAGCTGTTCTAATTATAGGGCAAAGGATGACATTCACTTCTTAGAACTGCCCCCCCCAATATTGTCTTTCAAACTGCTCCTATCTTACCTGAGGGATGTATTACAGAAGCTATTCAACGAAGGAGTAATATACTGCTAGCTTAAGGTTTTCCAGCAAGGAAGAAGATCCTTCATTCCTTTATTCCCTATGCTGAATCCTATCAAACAGTCAATTCAGTTTGTTTTGGTTTTTATTAAGATATGGTATACCAGGAGTCTCTACTCTATCCTGTCCTACATTTGCTCTCACCTACCACTCCTAGAGGCAAGAACAGTTTTCCAGTAGCAGCTTTATAGCGCAGCACGGGAGCACTGAGTCAGGCTGCTCAAATTGTGATTCAGTTGCACTTGCTTAGCATCATCTGCTCGGTTTTGAGTTGGCTACTTCTCAGCACAAAATACTATGGCTGCTATTAAAAACATAAATTAATCTCCTTACACACCATAGTGGACATCTCGGCACCAAGAAAAATGAGAAGTAGCAAGAAAATACATATGAGAAAGGATGACATGCAAGACAGACATCTTTAAGCCAAACAAGCAATTAGAGACCCAGCATAATAACTAAATTACCCTTCCTTTATTTGCAATCTACTATCTAGGCATTTCAATGAATCTGTGGGCAAGAGAATGTATACGTGAAAAAAAATGTGGGTTTCTTCAGTTTGAATATCATTCTTTTCACTGAACATACAAATAAAACCAGAAGACATGCTGTTGGCTCAAGACAACTCAAAACATGGCTCACAAGAAAGAGACAGACAACGGTTCTGTCCTTGAGGAACACAAAGTTTATCTGTTTACGAACAGTCGTCTGGCACAATCAGCGATATATTCAGTAAAGCTTACATTCCTACGTTGAATGGGCAGTTCCATTTTCCTGGGAACATGCTCACTGCCAAAATGCCAGCATACATGCTGCAGCATCTCTCCCACGCCTGCCAAGTGAAAAGGGAGAATGGCTATGACTACACAAATTAACCTGCTATTCATGTAAGTGGTCTGAATCCTCTAAACCAGTTTTTGTTCTTTCTCAAGAAAATGTAATTTGTTTACTTTGCCTTGCAGACAATTTATGTGATGCCCACATCTACCTCACCAGACAAGGGTACTATGAAAACATTTTACAAAAAAACGAGACATCAAGCCAAGGTGCAATTCATTCAAAGACTGACTGCATCTTGCTACTCAAGTCTGCACTCAGAACTCTTCAAAGCTGTTACACAGTGGTGATGCACTCTCACATAATTGTCTCAGAGCAGGACAGCAGATGTAGGCCATGTTTCCATTTCCATTCTACATGTTTGTAGAACAAAAAAACCACTGTATTTAAGGACCATCAAAACTCTGTTTAGCAGTAAAAAACTGACAGACCTTTTTCCATCTAGTAAATACATATTCACTTATATTGTATTTACTTCTATCTTTCTGTAATTGTATCAGGGTCTGCAGCACCCAGTCCAGTGTGGCAAGGAATTAAAAATGACTGCAGAAGAACAAGCCTTTTCAAAAAGCTGCAGGAAAGGAGGCTTTCCTCAAGTTAGCTTGCTCACAGCACTGCCATTACAAATGACATTTCTGGCAATATGATGACCTCCACCTCCACCTCAAGTCTAAAGCCATGTTTTTGGTGTTCCCACACAGAAGACATACACATTTCTAACACTTCTCATTTTTGCTTGTCCGAGTTTTAATATTGATCATTCAACTGATCTGATTCAATTCGGTGTGGTTCACAGAAGACTCACTTCACACAAAATTAATCAATGTTCTCCCAGCAAAACTGATGGATAAATGCCTATGGCACTGGTTGGTTTTTTTGTTTTTATTTGTTTGGGTTTTGTGGGGGTGTTTTTTTGTTTTTGTTTGGTGTTTGTTTGTTTCTGTTTTGGTTTGGGTTTTTGTGTGTGGTGGTGGTGTGGTATTTTTTTTAACCTTTTAAGTATTATGGACCAGACAAATGACCAGTTTGAGTCTCCTCTTTAAAAAGCAGACTCTCAAGATTAACAGATCATGCAGTTGACCCAAATGGGACTTTAAGAAATAGCAGTGATTTAACACATTTAGTAAGAAAGAGTTAGGAACAGCGAATTCTCAATTTCCATTTTCCACCTCTATTTCTGATCTTTTCTATAGGCAGAAAATAGAGCAGGCAAATTTGTTTCCTACATAGCCAAGAAACTACTCAAAGTATAGAAATTATTTCAGGTCATCAACTAATTTCAAATTAGTAAGAGCTAATTTAAGTGTTACTTCTTTGCTACAAGAGAAGAGACAACTCATGCAGAAGGTTCACTATTTCTCATATAGCTAGCTAGTCAGACAATGCCCACATAAACACTGTCATAAGAATGGGCTTCTTCATGGGGGTGCAGTATAAACCCAGTCTCCTGTAAGTACATTACTAAAGTCTAATATAACTTCATTAACACTCTGAGTTATTAAGTTTACACAAAACCAGCTAGATGATGTTGACTCTATGCAAAGTTCACAAGGTAAACATGACAAGCCACTTAAGCTTCATGCATTTACTCCTGTAATCAGGGAAATACTGGAAGTTACACAACTGTTTCTAAAAGACAAATACGCACGTTCAGAATCTAATCTGAAGTTTGGAGTAAGGCATCTGTACTAATCAGATTAATGTTTCAGAAAGAGTGGGGCAGGAAATGACAGGCTCCTCATCACTGGATGGCAAAACTCTGTATAATCACAGGGGAAAAGTGGAAGGTAAATGTGAGACAGCAAGGAAGAAAGGAAAAGACAAGGGAGGAACAGGTTGTCCACAACGGACATATTTCTAAGAACAGATGGCAGCCGACAGTGACGTGACACAAGGCACTCAGTTCCCAAGATTTGGCAGCCTTCAGTGGAATGGCTTCTACAGTAACCTGACTCCACTGCATATTCTTCCAAGGAAACTACAGGTGAGGCAGTATTTTCATACACTGCACCAACTGGTTTGGGCACTGAAAAGACAGAAGGATGAGAAGCTTAAGGATTAATATGAGGCAGGAAAGCTTTCTGGCATTGCACAGCAAATACCCTGAATCTCCAGGTCCTGGGGGCCACACCGCAGCCATGCAAATTATCTACCAACACCAGTGGCAAAGTTTAGGGCCAGAGCAGTCTGCTAGGCCTGTAACAGATGCTCTCTGTTAACCATTCACACAGAGCAAGAGAAAGGGAATAAGGGAGAAAGACTTAATGATTAGAACAGGAAACCAGAACAGCTTTAATGAGAATAATAAAATGGAATATATACAAAACCAGTATCAAATCCAACCCCTGTGATGGCAGTTACATCACTGACACCACTGATGCTCTGGAGCAGGCACTGCGGAACTCCCAGGCTGGACTCAGCAGCAGAACTAGTTACAGAAGCTGGTTTCTGGTACTGAATTCAGGAACACATGGATTGGGATCAAAGGTAGAACGGACAGAGTCCTCTTTGGATGCTGGCCACTGAAGAAGACAGCTTGACCCTCAATACGATTTCTATGGGATAGAATACCTTGTTGGTCAGTTTGGGGTCACCTCTCCTATCAGCTCCTCCCCAGAGGTGAGGCTTTTTGCTTTCTGCACCACGCAGTGTGCTACACAAGATCCAGCAGTGGCCTTGGTCTGCATACCTTGGTACTAACTCTAAACACTGGGTGCTATCACCACTAGAAGCAGTCACTACCTGTGAAAACTTGCTGTTGACTTCTGAAAATGCAGTTAGAAGAACTGAGCTGAAAAGTAAAGTCATTGAACAGAATTGTTCTGTTATAACTCAAACCAGGCCAACCAGTGACTGCTCAGTTCAGTCATGTTCACTATAAAAAAAAATATATTGTTCATAATAAAAAAAATACATACACACTCACACCTATCTCAAGCCATAAGAGAGGAGGAAAAACCCCAAGCCCTCTGGAGTGTTCCAAGAGCCAAAGTACACTATCAGCAACTGGCTCCAAATTTAATCCAGTGCTTTAAGACAGATGGAATTTAAGCAAGAAATTCTGGTGGCTTAGCTCTACCTGCTGTTTGATTTAAAATAGAAACAATGCAAGCAAACCAATGTTTGTTTACTCAGAGAAAAGACCGGTTCTCACTTATTAAGTTCAATGAACATAAAAACTACATCCAGTCAGTGAATTCATAGAACATAGAAATGTCTGGGTTAGAAGGGACCTCCAGAGGTCATCTAGTCCAAGCCCACTGCTGAGAGCAGGGACATCCTCAACTAGAGCAGGTTGCTCAGAGCTCTGTCAAGCCCCAACTTGAATGTCTCCAGAGATGGGGCCTCAACCACCTCTCTGGGCAGCCTGTTCCAGTGCTCCACCACTCTCCTGGTAAAGAACTTCCTCCTTCTTTCTAATCTAAATCCACTCCTTTCTAATTTAAAACCATTACCCCTCGTCCTTTCACTCCAGGCTTTTGTAAACAGG
>JAAGNO010008261.1:128784-143688 GCA_033439905.1 Ceryle rudis
AGGCAACACACGAAAATTAAGAGACCTCTATTTCTCTTTCCTCTAAATAAAAAGAGAGTGCAACTCTCAGTCATTTCCTAAAGGAATTAAGATTATTCACTCTAAAAATGAAAATATTCTACTGCACTTGCACAAAAAAAATCTACTTTGTTGTGAGCCAGCTCAATGCCTCAGTGCCTTTTAACTGTCAATGCTTAAAGTACTTATCCAGTTTCTTTTGCTGAAGAGATGCATAATGGGCAGAGTACTTGATTTTAAATGACTTTATCAGAGTGCCTAAGAACAAGGTAAGCCAGAAACACTAGTGCCAAATGCAAATATAGTTTTATTCATTTTAAAAAGAGACATATTTAATTTGAAAGCATATGCTTGTGTATCCACCCTATCTCGTACGTCTGAATGGCTTGGTACTTACCCATAAAAACAGCTGTCATTATTTTAAACCACAACATAATGGGCTATGTCCATTACCAATAAAATGTTTCTAAATAAAGTAACTTGGAAAAATCATTGGTATACTAAAGGCTTCACAGACGTCAAGACAGCAGGAAACATGTTCATTGTGTTTTCTGCAAGCACTCTTTTTTTTAAGCAAAAAAAAAAAACCCTCTGATAAAGTCAAGAATTCTGGAAAATTAATTCTCAATTGCTAGAAGCTCCACATGGCAAAACTCAGTCTTATTAATGTAGAAAAGCTGGTCAGACTTCAATTGCAAGCAAGGAAGGTAATCTTTGCTCAGAGTGTCTCTAACTGAAACAGCCTGAAGAGAAGATCATTTGCTTACATACATATTAAGGAAGGAGCTAGAAATGCCTTGGAATATAGGAAGCCCCATATCAAAGAGCTGATGGTCTGATCACAAGCAATTAATCTCATCTAAATGCTCTATTACTCAGCAGGCAACATTCACTGCTTTTCACTCAGTGTCCAAGATGCAGTGAAAACATCAGCCCACCCACATTTTCAGAATACCTCTGCCACCACTGAAAATTATTACTTTTTTTTTTTTTTTTTTTAGGTGAAAACCCAGGAAGCAAACCTTCAGGAGTGCACACAGTGAGAGACACTAATGCCACAAAAGGTGTCACAGTCTGGATGAGCAAGGAAAGTGTGCAGGTCCCTGTGTACCTATGTGGTCACAGGGCCCCAGCAGCAGCATGTGGGACACCCAGCTCAGGACACTCAAGTGCCCAGCACTCTGCTGCCTTCAGCTGAGGCCAACTGGTCAGGCAAGCTGAGGGATAAGCCCACAACAGGAGGGGGGAAAAATAATAATAATAATTAAAAAAAGAGTTTCTGCAGAAAGTTTTCACAGAAAGATGACAAACTCCAATAAGGCTAGAACCACACAGGAGCAAGTCTGACTGGTCCCTGAGATGTTCCCACTTCTATTACTTGGTATCTGACATTTTTACTGCTTTTGATGAGCGATTCCTGTAGGAAATAGCTTGCTCTGACACGTTAGTTACACAAAGATACTCTGCAACCCTTCTGCCATTAAACTGTTGCTCTTCTAATTAGAGATGTTGCTTGGTTTGTCCACAGCAACACATTGCATTTGCCTGCCATTTCAGTCTGCACAAGCAACTCCCTCAGACAAATCAACATTCCTAATTCTACTGGGCTACATTTACATCTCTGCACATAATAAACAAATAAATAAATAAATAATCTTGCATCAAGTCACACCTTTGCCGATTAAACAGAACCCTACCATTACCTTAAATATTGTTGGCAGGGGGGATGAGTTTATGTCAGAGAAAGCAAAACCTCACAGACTGTTCATTAAAAAGATTCACAATATGTGAGTTTTTATTGTTTGCCTGCATGAGCCAGAAACCTTCAAGCAACCAACATTTACAAAGTAATTAGTAATTTGTTGTTGTTGTTAAAGATCTAGCACCGCCTTTTCAACATAAAACCCATGAATGACTGTCACCAAAATATATTAAGATCAAAGAAGTATCAGGATAACAACGTCTATTGTAGTAATTTCTAACAAGTAAATTTCACAAACCACAGCTAAAACAGTTTCTTTACAGGACAATTTTCTAAGGCACATGAGTTTTACCTCAAGCAGCTCAAAAAGATGGATTTACCATCCAGAACCAAAGTTATGTTCATGTCAGACAAAACTCATGTAATACACTCAAAGATGGTATCATGTTATATTACAGTCCTCTTGCCACCTGCCACAAGGCGTGTCTAACCTACGTAAGAAAACTTTTGCAAGACAAAGATTGCGTTAAATAGCTCTCTGAATTATTCTTTCATCAGCTGATGTTCAGAACACAGCCTTGTTTTTAAGCAGAAGCATTTAATGCACATATGGGCTAAAGCAAACTTGGCATGCGGCTGCCTCACTCACTTTTGGAATTTCAGAGGAAACAATCAAGGACTAGCACGGAGTCAAGACTTTGGGATATTTCCAAATTCAAAGTAAAGTAATGCAGTACACGACCATGGGATGTATCGGAGAAACTGGCTAAACCTGTACAGCTGAAATCATTCTTAGTTCTCATAAGCAGAAGAAAAATGTACAGGCTGGTGCTCAGCAGAAATAAAGGAAGGCTTTTTTTTAAACACCATGTCCATCTACTCCAAACATTTTTTTTACAGAACATCAAAGACTTCATTTCACGAGGAATGAAGAAATTGTAAATGAGAAAAGAAGCAGAAGAATACCGAGATGCTTTATAGTCAGACTGCCTCAAAGACCATGCCCATTAAATGCAGCGTGGTTTTCTTTGTAAGGAAAGCAAGAAGAGAAAGAGTGAAATGACAAAGGTGTCAAAGCAATCACAGTGCTCTATATTTTGATGGGACTGCACGCTTAGACGGAAGTACCCGATGCAGTTAAAAGCAGTAAAACTGCTTTTGACTGACAGAAATTAGTTATCAGTTATTGGAGGCACTGAAGTAGCTGCTGTATTTTAGGCGTCTCTACCGCAAGTCAGTATGGAACTCAAACATCAGTTAGGGAAGTGACAAAAGCTGTAGGGAAATAAAACAGTGTTGCTACTACAGCAATGACAATTTCAAGAGCATGTCTGGAGATTCTAGCCTGAAATGAATTTTCAGCAAGAACACACATGAAAACAAACATGGATGCAGAGAAGGATAGAGATATACAAGTTGTATTAGGACTGCTGTTAACCACTGACATCTAGAGATAGGCAAGAAAAATGCAGAATAAACTGTAGCACAAAACTTTCATATGCAATCAATCATTCTTAATTTATACATGATTTATATTTAATTCCCATCTTTTTTTCCTCTTTAGATTTTCCCTCTTGTGCTGCTTGGTGATGCACAAGGACCATAAACCACTTATACAGAGTAAGACAGCAATGGCAGCATCCATGTTACGTGCTCAGATCGTGTTTGACTGAAGCATTTACATCCTAGATTATACTGTAGATTTCCCACTCCCTAATCTTTGACTCCAGATTCCATAGAGCCACTGCTTGCCACGTGGTTCAGAGCTCTAAGGCTAGTCAGTGCCATGCAGTTGGATCTAGTAGTTGGCATTCTGTCCGACAGCCAGTTTGTGAATGAACTAGTCCACAATTTAGTAAGCAAGTGTCAATCAGTCTGAATGGCAATCCCCTCCATGGGCCATCTACATGCTGCTCGGATATAATCACAGATCCCAGGAAAGACAGAATTAGATTGTGCAGCTTCTTACCTGCAGCTCCTTTGAGACTCTCTCTAAGTGGTTAGTTATCTTTTTTATTAGGTCACTATACATCTGTTCCGAATGCTGCTGGCATACACACTTATACACACAACTGCAGAAACAAATATAGGAACAAACAATGAACTTACAACAGTTTGCAATGAAGGGCAACAGACTTCAAAATATTTTGTTCAAGTCTCAATTTAGAGGATAATAGAGTTAACTGAGTGATTGCTGAGCATTTAAATACAGCCCTGCACTTGGAATAAGCTCCAGCAGACTCTTCAGTCTCCCCTGGAGGCCCCAGTGTGTCCATCCCATTCCCCCTCCCCAACTTCACTTTTAATTTACATTGAGTCCTCTTCAACAGTGCACTTCAGAACAGCCAGGATAATTCTGTCCAAAGCACACTCCTAATTCTGGCTTTTGCCTCTCCTGTGTGAATGAGGTCAATATTAAAAAAGCAGGTGTGTTGACTATATGCATATTCTAGAGCAAAACCCTTACTAAAAGGAGTGCAACACTGACAAGCAGAGAATTTGCACCAAAACCGTGCGAGAGTTTTTACTGCAAAAGTTCTGCACTTACAGACCCAAGCGTGTTCCTCCATCCTTTCTTACTTAAATTCTAAGAAAACCCTACATTTTCATATTAAACAAAGATGCAGAGGAAGAGCAACAAAACTTAATTCTACATTCCGTGGTTTAGCTGTGTTAACTCCGGTCTTCAGCACCACTTTTGTCTTTTAAGAATATTTTTTTGTTGTCACACTGCAATAACTTATCCGCAAAGTAAGACTATGTACTGAAAACATATTTACCACAGTTGTAAAACAAATACATGTATTACTTTCAGCAAGTAGTTACATTAAGGTAGTCATCATCATCAGGACTAAAACCGACATTATCTGTACCAAGCAGCTTCTACTTCTCAAGTGCTTCCATTCTTTGAAGTCAGCATTTTGAATAGTAGTTGTCAAAACTCAAGACTTAAGACTTCACCTGGTACTCTGGGCAAGCGAAATCTCTTCCCTGTGCCTCTGTTCCACTCCCCTCTCCCTCCACCCCTCTGTAAGGAGTACTGTTGACAGTGAGCAGTTTAGACCAGAGACTGCTCCTTAGGACGTGCACAAACTAACAAGGTCCAGATCCCAGTCTGCAATAGCCCCGAAAGCCTAAAGCTATGGTAGAGCAACACTGCGTCTCCGTAGAGGAACTGCAACCTTCCAATCCTCTACTAAGCAGGCGGTACAATGACAACAAACTGCAAAGATGGGATTAAAAGAGCCGCAGACTATGGGCTATTGCAATTTTCTACTGCAAGTGAGAGGTTAAGCACCAACTCCAAGACAGCGCTCTCATTCAGTAACTGCCACCCTCAAAGCCTTCTGGAGGAAGGTTTTACCAGTGAATTCTCAGTAACTTCTAGAAGTTTGTATTTTTTCCCCTTTGAGAATTTCACAAGTCCCAAAAACAGAGTGTTTATCCCCATGCAAAGTCTGCTTATTTGGCAAACCATGTTATTTCTTAAACTCCACACAAGCTCTCCTACTATCATATTTTAAAAATAACTGAGTATCTGTAGTTTGATATTATTTAAATAACAAAATCATCCTGTTCCTTTCACACAAAATCTACCAACAGTAAGTTCTATTTTGGAACAAGCAACTGCAAAAGACTTTTTGGTATTATGTAGCGACAAGCAAAAATACCAATTTAATTTAGATCAAAGATCTTGCTTCATTTGCAATGATGTAACTAAACTGAATTTTAAACTACAACTCTGCTTAGTGTTACATACAATATTGCTATACCTGCTTCTACAACCTGTTCTGCAGTCAAACACCAGTCTTCATATGTACATGCAGAGTGTGTTTACACTTTATTTGAACACTTTTATTTACAAGTTCCTTCCCCATTTTCAGATCCTGTTTCCAGTTCCTGATTTTGGGCTGGTTCTGTGAATCACCCTTGCCCTACTATTACCCAAAAGAAGTCACCAGCTTGTCAGTCCTTTAGCATAACCAAACACCCCAGGAAAGGGAAGACATAGGCAGGACATTACAAGGTAAGCATTTAGTGAAGAGGAATGAAGATGAGACCTGTAAATTGTCTTAAACAATAACAATCTAATCACCTGGAAGGCAGTCCTAATGTTGCCAGAAGTGCAACTTAACTGTTGACATTTTCATTACCTCAAAGTTTCCTTCACATCTCTCTGTCAATATATTTAACCCTTTTGATAGGAAGTGACTGCACAGCCAGGCTTTGGATTCAAAGATGGAAACAGTCATGAATCACACATTGATACCTTAGGGGCAAGCTGATCCATATTAAGTATCTGCGTACACACCTTGGAAGTTATCTCCCAGCTCTCACTACTGTGGAGTAGACACCTACAGATACCGCTGATTGTGTCAAATACAGTCTTTTGGGTATCTAATAGTGTATTTTGAGTTTGCGTTACGGAAACTTTGATTTCTTTAGTCATCATAAAGACAATCAAAATGACCATTGTATTTTCAGCTCAGTTTCATTGTAAAAAAAAAATTTAAAAAATATGAAAGATATGTAGCTATTTGAACCACTTCAAAAGAACACCCCATTCTCAGACTAAACAACTAGGCTAGGGAAGCAGAGAGGATTTAAACCTCATCTGCTACAGACTTTTTACTCTGAGCAGGCATCATCATTAAATTCAACACAACCCTCCTGGTTGGAAGAGGCCATGTCAGAGTAATTACATCCACAGATGTAATTTTATAAAGAAAACTTTAAAAAGCTGAGACACTACTTTGGCCAGCCACACTAAACTAGAGCCAGTCTTTCATTTTGGTAAAATACATGCAACAGACATCTGTGCATCCCTGCAACACTGCATCGACCCTTCTACATCAGGGTGACACTTATCTATAAGAAACTTTAAACCCATTATTCCTTCGATAAATAAAACTTTCAAGCAGTAAAGAGATGGCAAAGATAAAACTGCAGTTACCTGAAAACCATAACTAGGTACAGATCTGCTCTAGGTATTAAAGCATTAACTGTGCACACCTACTCTTTATCAGAAATGACTGTGGTGAGATTTTGGCTTAACTCTTACTGGCACCTGTTTGCACATTGGGGATTTCACACCAGGAAAAGGATTTTGGTGACTTACACTAAACCTCCTTAATGTGTCTCAATTCAAATTTACCATCTCAATTATTGATACACATGCTGATGTCTGAGTCCCGGTAACAGCCCCTCAGAGAGTTTGCAGAGCAAAGAGGAAATTTATTACAGTTTTTTACTGAAGTTAAGAGGGAAGACTGAACACCTGCTACTCCTGGATCTGGTTCCCTATTCCAAAGTTTTAAACCGGAGAGATAAAGCAGCTAAGAGCAACTGGGTAGGAGACAGAGCTGAAACCCTCAGTGACTGAGCTGCCAGTGCGATTTCATAGAGTATGGTAAAGATAACCAGACTACAGTGCTACTAGATGTGTTGCTCACAAGGGCCAGTAGTTTTAACTGTATGTTGGCCAGTAAAGGCAGCAGCAGCTACACAGTTTCCATCCTATTCACCAGCACCCTGGATACATGTCGCTTACTGAACAAAAAACTCCATTTTAGTCAATCTCTTAAGAAACTGACAGGTCTCTAAAGCACTTAGCATTTTGGTTTGGAGCAGTAGAGTGGTTTTAAGACAAATCTCCTACCATCCCCACTACTGTGCACTAGCTTAAACCGTAGCACAATTCTGCTGTGTGACTAGACCCCTTTTAAAGCAAACTGCAGCTCCAGGCCAGGTATGAATCAAATGTTCTCCAGACAAGAATGGAGATATAAAGGACTGAACCTTGCATCAGTCCTTCAGACAGCCTCTAACTGCACGTGCTGCAGGGGGAAACTGGACCAAATCCACCTGATGCAAAACACACAAGTGACAGATTATATGGATGGACCTCAGCACCAACTGCTTCTATTTATTTCTGCACCTCTGCTGCATCAAACTGATTCCTATTAGACATGACAAAGAAGCTTTTTGAAACATTAAATCAAACACCTACCACAGAAGTCTCCCCTTCTTCCCTTCCGAGGAAAGGGATGTTGAGACTTTAATAAATTTCTTAACACATTACACTGCACAACTGTGGTGCAGCTTAATGTTAATGTTTTCCGCACTTAGGCATTTTAAATCTTTAGAATTTATAACTCTTAACATGGATGTCAAAATACGTATCTGGTATTCACTCATTCCAACCATTTAAACAACACTGTGTTTCACATAACCTTCCTACTTGCCTCCTCATAAATACAAAATACGGCACATGCATAGGCTGCAAGATAAAATATTTAAGTTGGGGCAGGGGGGGTAACACAGAAGTTAAAAGATTTCCTTACCTGTATATTTGTTCATAGGAAATAGGGATGTAGTCACCAGGACTCTGAGTTAGAAGTTGATCTATGGCACTGTCCAACTTTGGCCAATATGTGCTCTTATAGTCTTCAATTGTTATAACATTCATTACTACAAGAAAAAGACAAAACTACATTTAGTGACTTTAACTAAAAGATTAGAAGCAAGTTCATGTTCTGCAATTTCAGATCATACCAATACGATGTCCAGAAAAACTGGGAACAATTTACTTCCACTAAAATAACCTCAGTTAAACAAAAGCCCAGACTTGGAATTTGTACCTTTTTATTTACAGAAAATAAAATGAAGTCAGAAAACCTGCCAAATCAGTGCTCGGATATTTCTTAGGGGCTCAAGTAGCCAGGAAGAACAAGCTCCTTGAAGATCTATCATGACAATGTAATACTATTAACCGAAAAAGTAGTTCAGTAGTTAGTTAAGAGTAATAAATTATGGAGATTTGTGGGAGACCAGAATCAACAATTAACACTGGGTCCTCCCATGCAGGAGAATAAGCTTTAGTCAAGACTGGTAGCTTTTGGAATACACCTCCCCAGTAGATGTATTGATTTTACAGGACTCAGGTGGGACCAGCAGCTTCCTTGGCCTAAAAAAGCTGATGCAATTCCCTCTGCCTTCAGTTGCGGTTTGGTTCTTAAGCAATTGTCTTGTATCCATATTACAGTTCCCCCTCTAGCACACACAGTGATATTCCTTTTCCAGTAAGAATCAACACAGGGAAGAACAGGAGGCATTTAAATTAGCATTTCCCATCAACCCCTCATTTTCCTCCTGAGCTCCCCACCTGCATTTTCTTGAGTAAGTCACTTGGTGCACCTTCACAGACACAGAATAGTTTTCATCTCACTCTTTTTAGGAGAATTTCTGAACTAACCACTCCTGGCTCAGTTCCAAGAGCAGCCGCGGCAGAAGGGTTAGCACCTTCCTCACAGGACTACCTTACTGGCTTGTCATACCACCAAAGCTTCACAGCATGCACTCAGAACAAAGCCCTCAGTAACTGGCAGCACAGGGTATACATCCTATCAAAATTATCCAGTCCAGGAAATCTAAAAGTCCTTTCTTCATTTGTGCTCCACCTGTGGGTCTGGGCAAAGTGGAACAGAGAACAAAGATAGCTCGCAACCCAAACAATCCAGTTTAGACATCACACTGAGAATAAATATTTTGAATAAGGATGAATTTTAAATACATGTGGAAATGTAGATTCACTGCTGGGTTTGAGGAGCAGGATTTCTGAAATGTTATCTCAGGGGTTGAAAGAAGTTGAGTAAGTCACTTTTGGCAGCACTTCTAGGAAAATATAGCCAAAGCAGTTACCGTGAGAAAAAGTATAAGAAAAGTATAAGAGTATAAAGAACGTGGAATAGAGAGAGGTGCGAGACAAGGGAGTATTAGAACACTATTCCTGTTGTGAGCTTTTATAAGCTATTTCAGCCAGAAACCTTGCTTAGTGAAGAATGTTACTGCAGTACTCCTAGACCCTCTCCACCCAGCCAGCCACTGGTTCAGGGCTGCTTCATACCTGTTACAGAAATGGATCTAGTCATCACAGTAAGTGCCTCATTAGCAAACAGGTCACCACCACTAAATGCTGCAAGATGTTGTCCCAACGGTCTAGCCTGAAATCTGAAAGTGCTATTTGCTAACAAGTCAATAAAGGGCTCAAGTCCAGGTAAATAACCACCAGGATGCAAGTTAACTTGTCCAGTAAGTCAGCTCCATGATGTAAAAGCATCCACGTGGTCAGGAACAGCAAAACACCTGCCTGCCAGTGAATTCACCCCTTACTGCTCTGTCTCTCAATGACTTGAGTTCTCATCCCCTACAGACCCCAGGCTGGGCAGATGTTCTCAGGAGCAGCTTCCATATAGCAGCTTTACCATTCATACTTACACTTAGCAGCAAAGTTTGAGCATTTGTATTTCACTGTTAGCCCAAAACAGGTAGGTCTCTGCTCCACAGAAAATATACAAGTGAAGTCAGCATAAATATTAGACCAGGTCTTGATCCAAGATTTCAATGTATAATCACACCCACATCTGGTTTAACATATTAAATGAGCTCTGTTCATATGAAAGAAAAGTCAACTAAAAATTAAGAACACTACAAAATAATTTTTTTAACGGGTTGCCGAGATGCCCATTTATTTATTTACTTATTGCATTTGGAAAAAGAAAGTAGCAGCGGGCAGGAAGGTCTGCCCATGAGAAGTGCTGCACAGGTGGAGGACAAAATGCTTTTACAAACAGCCCCAGGAGACTTGCATAGGAAACACTGATGAGTTGGAAGTAACATTCTGGAATAGCTTCATTTTTATTCAAAAGACTCTTACAAGTACCATTTCATTTGATTTCCACACTTCAGTTCTGAAACTAAGCCAACCATAATATTTATACAGCAAAGAGTCCAAAGACTACACAATGAACAATCACTATTTTTTATCTAAAAAAAAAAAAAAAAAAAAAAAGAATTATTTTAAAATTTCAGTAACTGTCACAAGTCAATAACATCCTTTTTTTCTGGTAGCACTTAGACACAAAAAAAGTAAAGGATGACTTAAAGCAGCACACTCCAATTACAAACTCTGCAAACAACAAACTCAAGCCCAGGAAGGAAAGGAATCACACAAATCCTCAGAAAGAAAAGGCAGACTGCCCTTTTAAAAACTTCTTCAGTTTTTTACTTTTCCATCTTTTTCAGATGTCATTCTTAAATGTTTCTCCCTACATTAGGTATTCAAGATTTGAAAGGATTTGTCAACAGCCACTATTTTCAAATCACAGGGAAAGGGTGCTTTTCATTTCACTGCAATTAAGTTTCTAGAGAGTGACACAGATATTTTGTAACAAAGCATGCTAGAATGCAGGATTTTAGCCAACTGCGGCAAGTTTGGGTTGAGGCTGAGTCAAAGGCAACTAAGTGGTACAGTACCACTGACACTGCCGCCTTTTACTTTCTACACACACACCCACACACCCACACCCCCCCCCCAGTGTGGTGCACAAGATCCAGCAGTGGCCTTGGTCTGCACACCAACCCTTGGGAGGAACTGTAAACAGCGGGTGTTATCACTGCCAGAAGCAGATGCTGCCTGTGAAAATATGCTGCTAACTGCAGAAAGTGCAGTTAGTTAGAAGAAACTGAGTAGAAAAATAGAATCACTGAACAGAATTAGTTCTGTTAGAACTCAAACCAGGACAGGCTGGAAGAGAAATCACTCTGATCAAATTAAACAGAAGCCAATATTCTCCAACGAATCATAAAAGACTTCTCAAGTAAAGCTTGAGAAGCAACTGGTGCTTCTCCATATACAGTAAAGTTCAAAGAAAAACTGTTTCAGTCAAACGCAGCAGTGAAACCATTGAAGTGAAAAAGAGTCTGTATGAGCTTCAGATCATAACCTAGATATTTCAGTATCGTAGCCCTAATTGAAACATGGGCTGCTCCAAGCTACCACATTCTTTGATATCAACTTCAATCAGAAGAATGGAAAAAACACACTAAGGTTTTATAAAAACAAAAAGCAAGAAGTCCAAGAGTAGGTGCACAGCCCCCGTGAAACTGGTAAGAAAAACTTAAACACATGTAGCTCCAAAAAGATTCTGGAACAGTAATACACACCGGACATGAAGAAAAGAATAATAATTTTCAAAACCCACATTAGCACTGTTGGTCTTGTTATTCAGATGAGACAACTTAACCTGAAAAGCTACTCTAAACCTTAGGAGGTTCACATATAAGAAACATCCTTCTTTTAGAATTACAGCTAAAATAGCTGGGGACAGAGTGGGACCAATAATCCAACTTAGTGTCAATTAAGCAGACATCAGTCTGACAATTACCTGTCGTTTATTCTGACAATGAAAATCAAAGCAAGCAGACAGGCATCCTTCAAAAGCTTCATTTCATCACACAAAGTGACACCTATGAAGTTTTACTTCTTAATTAGCAATGCACCCCACAATCCTAAAATACTTTGTCAAAGTGTACAAACTCTTCAAGCAGATGTCTGAGACTAATCTCACTGTGACTCGACGCCTTTCTTCTTCTCAGCCATCGTGTTCATGTTTACAGAATAGATTTGGCTCTATCCCCTGCCTGACACATCCTAGCATACATTAGCAAGTTGATGAGGCTGCCCTGTAGTTGCCTTCAAGTCTATTTTTATTACATGTTCCTCAGCCTGCGTTCAGACTGGTTAGTAAAAGTAACATTAAACTTTTTCTTCATCAGACGATTTGCCTACGCAGCAAAGCACATACGCTGCCCCGAACTACATTATGCAACAGGCTAGTCAACAGATTTAAAGGGTATGCCAACAGTCCCAGCCACACGTGCTCATCCTAAATGGGACAGGTATCCAATACATTTATAACCATCCTTGCTTAAAACAGATTAAAAAAAAAAAAAAACAAACACCAAACCCAAGAAGGAAAACTCTTCATTTTTCACAACAGAGTTATCCTGCGATTGCTACTATGGAAGAGTTCTGCTTGAAGTATTAGAAGTTCTTACTCTTATTTTTTTCCCTTACGGTCTTTGGAAAATATTTTTCCTAATACTCCTGTTTTATGAATCTATAACCACGGCTGAACCTAATCAACTGTAAATAAAGGTTTAGTTATAGGTTTACCAAAACTTAGAAAATTTTCTGAAGTTCCTTTAACTAGCAGCAAAGCTGTTAAATGAACTATGGATTATCATATCTGATTTTAGTTCTCAGTCTCACCAAAATCTCAAGGAAGGAGAACAGGATTTGGCTCCTTCAAAAGACTTTAAAGTGTTTCCATCTAAAGCTCCGCCTCCATTACTCTGCTGGTTGAATTAGATCCAAAAAAAAGCCCACCAGACAGCTTTAGTCTGCAACGACAAACGTGAACAAACCCAATGCCCTGCAAGTAACTGTGCACTGGAGCACAGGCATTGGATTTTTTTGTTTTGGAGGAAAGAACTGCGAGAGAAAGACCTATCTGGATGTCAGAGGTGCTCAAATTTATTACAGGATCATCAGAAACCACACATCATCCACAGTTTTGAAGATCACCTGTAGGACAACCTAAGACTAAGCCTCTGCATCATGAAGCGAGGCAGGCATGAGTCCTTCCTCATTCAACTGGAAGAGGTTCTTCATGGAACAAAGAACAAACAATTCTCTTATCAAGCTTAAGACTGCCAATCAGCTTCTCTGTGCATGTTCTGCCATTGCTAAGACAGAGCAGGCGGGGGTAAAACAGACATCGTGTTGGGATACCAATGCTGGAGAAGTGAAAACAAGAACTCAAAACCCACATCGTAAGCACAACCATGTACAGCCGCTTCTTCTCCCCCTCAGACAGACACTGTATGTTAGCTGGAAAGTTACCTTCCCATTGGGGGAAGATCCAGCTTGAAAGCTGTTTTCATTAAAAATACAAGGGAAAACTAAGATGCTAAATTTCTGGACTGGGAATTCCAAAGCTTTGTTTAGCAAGGCTAAACGACATTTCACTTTGACTGTCTCAAGTGCTTACAAGCCACCCCAAGGTACCTGGAGCCTTGACAAGCAAGGCAGGCAGAGAGCCAGGGAGCTCATGGAATCTGGAAGCCTCAACTTCAAAGCAGCCAGCCTTGGCAATGTGCCACGACACCCAAGCTACCAGAGAAACAGGGAGCTGCTGAGCAGCTGGACAGGTGAGCTAGCACTGGAGAAAGAGGGGAAACAAAACAAAACAAAAAAAAAAAAAAAGGTGTCTTTCCCATCAGAAGTTCATCATGGCAGTTACATGGTTACACTTCCAGGAATACTTTTAACTAGCCACATATAACTTCACTAACAGCCATTACAGAAAAGGGCATATTTTGCCCAGACACATGACTTCTGGAAATAAAAGTAGAATTGAAACAAACAGCAAAAAAAGTAATTTTCTCTTCCTTTAACATTAGCTCAGCAAAACAAAAGGAAAAAATGCCATTTCTGTTGAAAGCTACATGGAAAAAAAATGTTTTGGAATTGCTTTTTAAGCAAGTGAATTCATTTTCAGTTGCTCTCATCAGGCCTTCCAGCACAGCACACCCCTCCCAAGGGGCTCTGCACACACTGCCATCCTCATCAATCATCACAAACATGTTTCAGACCCATCTTTCGCTTTTTCAGGCAGAAAAGACAACCTGAGCTAAAACCTTCATGAAAAGCAACAGTGTCTCTATAGAGCTGAAAACCCTCCCTACACTGACTCTCCCAGTTCAGCAGCCAGATCTACCACGTCACCTTGCTGTGACAGGAGAGCAGCAGCAAAGTTGGGGTGTGCACAAGAAAGATTCTTTTCACCTCCCAAAGGCACCTTAACCCCTTTGATTTCGTTTCGAGAAGCCTCTCAGGCCGAGGCCTACGTAAGGGGCCCAGAGCTAGCCACAGGAACGGGAGAAGCGAGCAGGGGCAGGGGGAGAAGCGGGGAAGCGCAGGCGGAAGAGGGAGCGGGTGTCAGGGCCAAGGAACCACCCGGGGGCGAAGTCCCGTCCGTCGCTCCCCCCCGCACTGTGCGCCCGGGGAGGAGGGCAGGGCGGTCACTCACGGAACTTGGAGGTCGAGGCGTTGATGTTGATGGCGGCGGCGATGGCTCCGGCCCCCGCCTTGCCCGCGGCGCCCCCCGGCTCGCAGCCTCGCAGCACGCCGTTGGCCTCGGGCACCGCGGGGAGCTCCGGCCCGGCCGGAGGGCCGGCAATGTCGCCGCGCAGGAAGCGGTCACCGAGCGGCGCCGCGTCAGGGCTCAGCAGGTGCCGCCCGTAGCCACCGGCGCCCCAGTTGTTGTGGTTCTGGTCGT